>JAJOOE010007928.1:0-10698 GCA_036250405.1 Solanum raphanifolium
AAGTAAAAACAGCAAAATAAACAAGGATTTCTAAGAAATGAGAGGGGATCATTGGGATGTGACAGAAATACGAGTTAAGCTAGATTATTGGGTACATGCTTTCGATAGAAGATTCATAGAATAATTATGACTAGGCTAGACTTTAAGGGGGATAAGCTCTCTCTCGAGCAACTTACCCCATTTCAAGCGGGTTCCTCTCGGACACCCACTTGCCGCATGAAGAACAGCCTCCGCCTTAACCCACTCACTCTCTCGAGCTGAGTGTGTGGACATGGGACTAGGGTTCACTCTCTCGAGCTGAACCTCATATCGACCCACTCGTACTGGCCATCAATTTAATGGTCTTAGTTTTACGACCTCTCTCTCTCGCAAGCCGAAAACACATATATGAGATTATATTTGCAACTACAACCTCATTAAGTTGATCCACAACCACTAGCGATTAAACTATCAGCAAGCAAGACCCAACAATTAACTTAACCCATATTCGCTAAATCACACCCTAAGAATTGAGGTTTTTAGCCACACATGTATAAGAGATAGAAATTTATACCAAATTGAGATTGCATTCAACTGGGTATGAAGATTTAAGTCTTGATACAGGCCAAAATCAAAGAATCCAAGAGACCCAAATCCAAATCTTGAAGATGAAACCTTTTGGATCATCAAGTTTTCAAAACCCTCTCATGCTTAGAACAAAAATATCAAAAACTACTATTCTATATGAAAATTATAATAATTATTCGACACTTAAAACTACAACTCTAACTAGCATTTATAGTTTTCACAGATTTTTGTTGCAGCAGATCATTCGGCGTCGTTAGTCGGAATCGCCGATCAACTTGGCGATTTTCCCTTTGGTGTAATTCATTGCCGTCTTGCACCAGCCTTCAGCACCGTCATGCTCTGGGTCATTGGGTGACATGGTACTGCTTCGCGGAACTTCTTGGCGATTCGCCGACTGCTCCATTTTTCTGCCGACTTGATCATTTCCTTCAAGGCTCAGCACACTGGAACAAAAGGCGAAGTAGGACCTTTCGGCGACTCGCCAAGGTATGGGGAGGAACATACCGATCCTTCTACCCATCCTTCCAATTTTGATTACGGTCCCTTCATTCTCTATCACGATCCTTCCCACCTTCATCCCTATTCCAACCTTGGTTACCACCCTGCCTCGGGTAGTTTGAACGATAACCACCACATTGGTTGGCTAGGAAATTGACATTTTCACTATACAAGGCCTCAAACTTGGACTCATCTGGATTAGGACATCCAACACCCATGGCATTGACACTACGAGCACCAGCTCCTATAACATTTTTAGACAAAATGTCAAGTTGTGTCATGATCTTGGCCATGTTCTGGTCCCTATTTTGGTCCTTCTCCATATGTTCCTTGGTCAATTTGAACGTCAGAGGGGAGACCTGGTCTTCATGGGTATACCATGCCCTGTTTATGGTAGTCATGCCATCCAAGAGCTGAGTCGCTATCACATAAGGTTGCTGCATCAAACCTCTTGGAGAAAGTTGGTCAGCAACACCCTTGTTAACGAGTCAAGGCTCCGGTAAAAATACTACAACAATACGTTATCAGGCAAGCCATGAGTTGGGCATTAAAGCACCAACTTTTTGAATCGCAGCCAAGTTTCATGGATTGGCTCGCCTTCTAGACACTTGAAGCTCTGAATGCTTTCCTGAAGAGTCATCATCTTTGAGGGAGGGAAAAAACACACTTGAAATGCGGTGACCAACTCCTCCCACGAAGTGATTGATTCATGTGGCAATTCAGCTAACCACTTACATGCCTCTCCCATCAAAGAGAGAACAGGAACAACCTCAATCGGACCGACTCTTGGGAGAATTTCTTGAAGGAGAACGGTCTGCATACATCCACAAAGTTTCTAATATGCTCATGGGGATCCTCATGAGCCGAACTACTGAACAACCCCTTCAATTGAAAGAGTTGCAACATAATACTTGTGAGGTGGAACACTGCATTCCCTTCGGCCGAAGGCAAGCGAATGGCAGCAATACCACCCATAAGATGGGGGTCATTAGCATTAGGCCTCGTTGAGGTTTCCGATGTCATCTTGATGGCCTACTTGCCTGCCATTACTGCCGTTCACACTAATACTTTCTGCTTCAACACACCAACAAGGAAAACAAAACTAAATTAAGTAGGTACAACTATGACTAACAAGAACAAAATTCAACTTAACCAAAAATTCTCAAGTTATACCACTCCCCGGCAGCGGCGCCATTTTGATAGATAACGTTTCAAAGACACTTCATCCAATACTTAGTGTCAACGATCGTTAGTTAGTAATATAATCCAACTAAGTGAGTTGGGGTCGAGTCCCAAGGGAGTGGTACGTATTTGAGAATCAATAGGCAAGTAAGAATATGCTCTAGTCAATCATAGGTCAAAACATTTACGAATAAAAGTATGGTTCAAGTTTGGGGTGACACAAGTGTCAAATAAAATGGGGATTTTGATTGTAATTATCAAGTACAACAACAAATAACACAAAAATAACAAATATAGAGACGAGTTCTTGGGACGTGATTAGATTATGCGATAAGGTAGACAAATGGGTGATTGCAATTGATAGTGAATAGTTGTAAATCAGTGAATAAGCTAGACTTAAGTGGGGATCAATTTTCTCTCGAACAATTTAGCCCGAATCAAATTGGTTTCTCTCGAACACCAGTAAGTAGCAATTAAGAACAACCTTCACTTTAGTCCATTCACTCTCTCGAGCTGAATGTGTGGAAAAGGGTTTAGGATTCACTCTCTCGAGCTGAACCCATAACAACCCAACACCTACAGACCATCAAATCAATGATCTTGGTTTTAAAACCTCTCTTTCGAGCAAGCCAAAAACACGAAGGTAGAGTTGCATTTGCAACTATAACCCTTTAGATTAAGCCACAATTACTGAATGAAATCACTTTTAAACAACATTTACACTATCAATTAAGAATACCCAGCAGCTAAATCAACCCATAATCACATAATCACGCCCCAAGAATTGGGTTTTAGCTAGACATCATAAAAAGGTAGAAATCGTTACCAAATTGTGTTTCTATCAACTGGGTAAGAATAATATTGTCCTTACAAAGGTCTAAGATGAAGAATCTTCAACACTCACTTCCAATTTCTTAGAAATGGAAATCTTCAAAGCTAAGGGAATATTGTCTCAAAACTCACTTCTAAGTTTTCTAACTTGAAAAATGGACAATAATGAAATTTAGACAAATTTGATACTACACTAAAAATTCAAACATGTATTTACAGTCGCTAAAAATGTGCTGCGAAGGACCTTTCGGCGCAATAAGTCAGGATCATCGATTCACTCGGCGGTCCACCCTTTGGTCAATTCCATCGCCTTTTTTCTTTGGCTTTCAGCATCTTCAAGTTCTATAACTTTGGGTGATATAGCACTGCATCAGGAACTGTTCGAGGACTCGCCGACTGCTCCTTTCTATCGTCGACTTGATTTTCTCCTTCAGTGCTTGGCAATCAGGAACATTAGGCGAGACCCTGGTCATTCGATGACTCGCCCAATGGTTTAGGCGATCCTCAAGCCTTCTTTTCTTCGTTCTTTCAGCTGCCTTGTTCCTGTTTGCTCATTAGTGTCCATGCTTTTTTCCTCAATCCAAATACCTGAAAATCAAGGATTTACATTAGTTATTGGAACCAAATATGCATTTGTGGACACTAAATCTATTAAAATAAAGCCCTAAATTAGTCCAAATCGTGGAGTCATCAATATGCCTAACCTCCTTGGCAAGTGAAGAAAAATCCGCCGAACATGAGAGGTTTATCCCAATGCCTAATTTTCATAGACAAACTGAACATACACAACAATATCAAGTTTTTCAGCATCATTACAATCCACCCATGTGCTTATCTACCTATAGGTACTTAGACTTCCCCCAATTATCAGAAATTATTGCTCAAATTGATGATTTTCCCTTAAGAAAGTCATCACTCTGTTTATATTGGGATGAATCATGTTATTTGGTAAACACTCGGTTACTCAGACTTCACCCACATAGATTAAACAAAGACCCACAAATTTTAAGGGTTCAATTTCAACAATCTAGTTTAACAATTTCTAGACAATAACACAAGCAATCAATTCATGTACACAATATAATACTATCGGTATATTACTACCCATTGAAATCAAATAATAACATGCATCACATGGACTATAGCCCATATATAAAACAACATTTAAAGCTCAAAATCCAAAATGAGTTGGGCTTACCAATCACGTTTGGTGAGTGACCAACTGCTCTTCAACTCGCCCTTCTTCTGCTCTAGGCTTCAGGTATTTCAACCTAAGTTGGCGAGATAATTAGATTTATCCTTTCACATTTAGCGTATCACCAAATATAACCTATGTTTTTTATTTAACCCTTCACTTTTTCTCCTTAGACTATCGCCTTCGGCGATGGTCCACATATTAGCCTTTCTCATTTTGCCATCATAGTTTCTATTTTTTTCCAATGACCTACCTTAATAAATTCAACCATTGTACACTGTCACACTCGGTGAGGTCAGTCTCATTACACGATATGTCCTTCCTACTAAGCAATCAACAAGATGGAATTTAGACTTATTTTCATTTTTTTGGCCCTTCTTTCAAACATTTATCCTTGTCTTATTTTTTAGCCTTCATAGCTGATAATAACCACAATATCATTAGAATTGGACATATTAATTAACCATTGAGGACACTAATTATTAAGCTATATACTCCTCAAATGAGTGTAAATCTACCACTCATCATTGTTCATCCACTGATTTGGGTTATTTAGTATGAACTTAATTTAAGGATTAAGGTGTTCAACTTAATTCTACTCTAGATCTTCAATTTGTGCTTGAAAAAGATTAATAGAAGTGGTTAAATTTCTCAAATGCTTGTAATTGAGGTCTGAATCTGGTTGAATAATCTTCTTGATGGAGAGATTGTAGCATGGTTGTAGGTTGATTTGTTCAGTACGTAGATGAGACTGAACAAAGATTTTATTAGCTAATTCTATGAGATAAAAAAAGATTAGGGTTACTAGGTATTAACTAGCTTATACATGGTTGTTGAGATTTATTGAGCAAGCAATTGTACCCATCACTGATATCACTAAAAAACTCCACGCCTCTAGATTCAATTTGTCTTGATTAAATCCTTGTTATCTTTAGTTAATTTGTGATAATTGTTTTTGATATTTCTTTGTTAAATTTTGGTGGAATAATCCACCAACTTGGTCTAATCACTAAAATGAATTAGTTGCATTTTAATTTCCTCATTAAATTCTTATCCTTATGTCACACCTTGAGGCTACCCCCTTGACATAACACATGACCTAGAATCTTGAGTGACCCCAAGCTAACCATATGTCTAGCATATATCAAGCATACTAAGAATAAATGAATAAGACATGTATTATGCGGAAACCAAAACAATTGATAACTAAAAGTGGGTGAAAACCCAACTAGTGTGAATATATAAAACATACTAAGAGTTTAGCGATAACTGAAACAATCACTTAACAACAAAAGCTGAATCTACTACAATGTCTAAAAGGCGTCTCACAGAGTTGAGTTACTGGGACATGCCCCCTTGCTAACTCTAACAAAACTGAAAACTGAAAGTAATTACTAAAATGAAAGAATGTCTATTGGCCTCAATATATGAGGAATCACCACTGAAGCTGCTAAATGCGGATCGAGAATTGATCTAAGTGCGATCTGTATGCTGAGTCCTCAAACCTGCATCATGAAAGGACGTAGTACATAGTATGCATTAGTAGTTGGAATGTATTGAGCATGCAAGATATAGATACTAAGCTGAAAAAATATATATAAATTGAACAAAACATAACAGAGCAAGAATGTAAATACTCAGCTGAAATCACAATAAAACCCCAAGATTTTACAAACCCTAGGTCTAAACAAGTTATGTAAAATCAAGGAACTGACTGAATTCTAGGGACCTAGTGGATGAAAGGAACCCGCTAGTGAAATCTTACATACCTGGTGATGAAATCTATGGAAAAATCCTTTGGATTTCGAGGCTGAACTTTGAAGAACATTGCTGCTTTTTCTTGGGAGGTTTGGTTGAGTTTTCCTTTTCTTTTTGCTCCAAGTTTAGATGATTTTTGGAGACTGAGGGTTCTAGGTAAGTTTGACTAAGTTATTATGCTTAGACCGAGTAAAACGACATAGTTTAAGGGCCTTAACACATAGGGAAAAGACCAAAATGACTCTAACTTAAAAGTTGGTGAAGGTAATCAATCGAGAGACCGACAGACCGTCGTTTGGACTACAAACCGTTGACTGTGGTCGTGGTTCATGGTCTGCCCAATAAGGCTTCACTAAAACATATGATTATTTTAAGTTGACCCAACAACCATTTCCCTCCAAATTATTGCTGACCATCACCTATGGTAAGACTTACGGTCCGTAGGTCTAACCATGGACCGTACTGGTCAACCGTGGGTGGGATCAAAGACCTTCAACATTTATACCTTAATGATGGAACCCTACCTAGGGTTTGTGGTTCTACCTACGGTTCCTGGGTGGTTATGTTGGTACTAGCACTAGTTTTTCTGAAAACTAGGATTTTCTTTATTTTGAGATTCGAGTTGTTACACCTTATATCAATCATTGTGTTATTCAACCTTGACTCTTAGTTGGGTAATTTTATCAACAATAACCACTTACTCTTCAATCAATTTAGAGTAATTTTGAGTGTTATCAAGTAGATGTTGCTTTGTCCTCATGCTACACAAAACATCAGTTTCCTGATGCAGTTTCGAGAACCAGCTACCAGCATTGATCATTTGAGCATTAGAACCTGGAGTTCTAAAGCAATGGTGAGCACTTGGCATCCTAGAACTTACTAGTCTCTATTTGTGTTTTTATTTCTAGTCTTCTTCTTTTTGAGAGAAGATTGGTATGTTGGATCCACATTTGGACATGTACTCTTTTATTTATACAATCCTATACTTGTGACTTCAAGGCTTTGGGAGAGATCTTTATATTTCTCTATATCATATGAGTTTCTTGTTTCTATTATTTAGCTTATGTTGTGGAATTACTGCTTGGACTGTGTTTCACCCTTATATTTATAACTTGTTATTCTTTATTATGGATTGGCTTACCTATTTAAGTGTTATAGTAGATATCATCATGACTAGAGAAATGTGGTCTTGAAAAGTTGGTATCAGAACCCCAAGTTCATTGGTCTCACTTGTACAGAGCTAATACCTAGTAGAGTCGTAGTGATCGGTGTGGAGACATATGCATCTTATCTTTTCGAGGCTTCATGGAGTTATTATGATTGTTTTCTCTTTTGTATCACATTCATACATTGTGTCTATTACTGGTTTAATAGAGTCTCACTTGTTTCGCTCTTTGGAAAAATAGCTAGTACGCACATAGCGGCATTTGGGATAGTAGTCAACATTACAAGTAGGATATGGTTGCAACACTAGTCCTAGACAGATAGAGGGATCCAAAGTCTGTGGTGGACCCTTTACCACCACCTGTTCTTTTCAGTTGGTGGGGTAGGAACCAACGTAGTCACCATCTTGACCAGCTATGGATCTCAAGGTTCACACAATCGTCACTTAGCTATTGATGGTACTTAGGGGGTATGCATCAGCCTTCAACTTGGTATTTGAAGCACAAGGTTTTAGCAAATGTCCTACGAAGTATGACAAGCCTCATTGAGTAGAGTCTTGTTTATAAGTGTGTAACGCGCCACATCCATGTATAAGAGGCTACAAAATATTGAGTAAACTTTACTTCTTTCACTACTCAAAGGTTTTTCTATAGAGTCTATCTATATTAAGATCATTCTCCTGAATCACGCTTGATGCTTTTAAAGATATGGCCCCTTGAAGAGATTATTTTAGAAGGAGTACGAGTGAGAATGTGGAGCCTGAGTTTCCGCAAGTTCTTGTCGATCCTTTGACCGAGAAAGTGACTAATACAAAATTTTGATCCACTCTTCATGTGTTGGCTCAAGCTATGATGGCACTAGATTTTAGGGAGGCCATTGCTCCCGTGATCCCAAATATGGGTACGGTGGCGACACTGATATGGGACTTCACTAGCATGAATCCTTCGATGTTTCGCAGTTCAAAGGTTGATGAGAATCATCAAGAATTCATTGATTAGGTGTATAAGATAGTGGTAATTAGGGGATTCTCTATGTGGGAAGTTTCAGTTGGTCACTGATCTACTCAAGAATGTTGTTCATGTTTGGTTCAACCAATTGGAGGAATATAGGGTAATTGATGCGGGTCATCATGATTGAAAATTTTGAAAGATATTTTCTTGATCATTTCTTTCCTCTTGAATTAAGAGAAGAAAAAGTGTTTGGGTTCATTAATGTTCGAGAAGGGAATATGAGTATGAAGGGGTATGCTTTGAAAGTTACTGAATTGGCTAAAAATTCATCAACTCTGCTTGTCTACTTTAGGGGGACGAGTATGTTTGTTTTGTGTGTTTCCAATTTGGTGGTCAATGAATGTCGCACCACCATATTGATTAAGAAGATGGATATCTCCCATTTGATGAAACATGCCCAAAAAATTGAGGAAGAAAAGCTCAAGGAAAGTGTACGAGATTCAAAGAGAGCAACAAACGATGATGGTGACTTTTCTGATTCTAGATGTGGTGTACATGGGCGTCCTCAATTCTAGAAAAAAGTTATTCAATTAGGTTCTTTTAATGCTTCGACCTTTAAGTTCAATAATGATAGGGTGTCTAACCCTAAGACTCAAGAAGGAAATATTGGTGGTTCTTTTATATCTACATGCACTAGGTATGGCATGAAGCATGATACCTAATTTTTGGCCTATACAGATGCCTATTTATGCCCTATTCAAATAATATTTTGTTAATTTGCAGCTATGAAGTCTAAGGACAAGGCAAGGATTAATATTTGAAAGAATGGCCAAAAACATGAAAACTAGTGTAAAATCTATATTGTTGATCGCCTAATTGAAAGGGTGAATCACAAAAATTGTTGCATTTCACCGAAGCCTAAAGCAAATAAAGGGCGAGTTGAATGACAATAATAGTGATCCACCGAGTCAGTTAGGCGAGCCCAACTAATGTCACCAACCGGGCTATGGAAGAATCTTTTTGTAGAGTAAAAATTGTTGAGAAGAGAGGGAAAGTGGGGAGATCTGATTTTTTAGTGAATTTTTACAGTTAGAAATTTTAGAGAGTGAAACTATTTAACATGACTCTTAATTTGGGATTTTAAACATCACTCTTGTAATTGACAATTTGAGAGTGAAATCAAAGTGGTTATTGATTATAAATTCTTATAATCACTACACCCATGGCTGCTATCATAAGAGGTATAATTTCTTCACTTTTTGTGATGGGTTGCTAAGACCCCAATCTCTAATGGTGTGATCATGAGGTTGGGTGTTTATTTAATTTAGTGGGTATCTTGTATTGCTAATTTTTAGTACTTTGTATGATGGATTTAAGCTATTACCATGTGATTAATGTAGGGATTAAGGCGGTCATCTTTATCTTAGCTTAGATCTCATATTAGTGGTTGAAAAAGTCCAATATGAGTGGGTAGTTAGTTCAATATTTGAAATCTAGCAAAATATAGTTGTGGTATAAAGGTAATAGGTTGAATTTTAAATCACAAAAATGAGATCGAAGGGAGTCTTATCATTTAATGTTATGAGATCGAAAGAAGATTAACATTATTGAAGATGACCCAATGTATCAATGATTGTTTAGCTTTGTTGAGCAATCTAATTTTACCCCTTACTAGTATGAATTTCCAATGCCCACACCCCTAGAGTTAACTCAATTTGTTCAACCTCCATTTATTTTAAGATTATTGTTAATAGGTGACTTTGAACTCATTTGATTAAATTTGGTGGATCATCCACCCATTTTTCTCGTTTGCTACATTAGAATTAGTCGCATGTTAACTCACTCATTGGATTCTTAACCTCACACTACTCCTTGTGGGATTTAACCCTGCCTCGTAGTTGGGTAAATTTTATTGACAACAATTGATTATTTATTGAATTCGTTTGAAGAGTAGATTGACTGTTACAAAAATGGCGTCGATGCTGAGGAGTATTAGCTAGGAATTCAATTTGAGATGTAATTTGTGTACTAATTTTCTTGTAGTTGAAAAAACTTATAATAAGTTCTATTGTTGTGTCCTATTGGTAGGTGAAACAATGATTGAAAACAGTGGTGACAACTCTAGCCGTCATGTCCAAGATAATGATGTTAGAAAGAGTGTTGAGTTGTTTTCTCATATCACCAATGAGGTTGGAGCAATTTGGTTACCATTTGTGCATAAGGATATCACCTTTGCCATAGCCGAACCACTATTGTAGTTGATCAAAATGAGAATTATTTAGAGGTTCTAAGAATGAAGACCCTAATGATCACCTCTACATATTGTGAATATGTGTAGCTCTTTTGTGGATGATGGCACTACAAAATAATCAATGCGGCTAAGTTTATTCCCTATTTCCTTGATTGGGGAACTTACTAGGTGGTTGATTGAGTTGCCGCATAATTCTCCTTCTTCTTTGGAAGATTTTATTGAATCTTTCCTTGAGATATTCTTTTCTCCTTCAAAAGTAATGCAATTGTGGAAGGGTATTTAGAATTTCAAAAGAGTAAACA
>JAJOOE010007929.1:0-10289 GCA_036250405.1 Solanum raphanifolium
TACTTCCGAACAAATGTCCTTTTTAGCATGTTTTGCATATTCTCATACTTAGTACGTGTGTTGTACTAACCCCTTTCTTCTATTTTACTACAAGTGTAGGTTGTGGTAACTAGGAGGAGATTGTGATTTGGAGTTGCTTGGATTACTTCACTCTTCCAAGTCTTTGGTATGTCCTCAAGATTCGAGGACTATGTTTAGAAGTTTCTTAGTCATTGTAATAGACACTTAAGTTTCATTTCAATTTGCAAGGTCCGTGTCCCTTAGTACATTTTAAGTTCTTGTCTAAGATTGGCTAAAGAGACTTAGTAGTTCCGCTTGCGTATTGATGTTTTCAAATATTGATGACTCTTGAAGTCTTATGGTTTTATTGATTAAAAGTTTTAAATTCTTAGTGATTTTATGATCTATGCGATGAATGAATGCTAAGGCTTGTATAAGACCTCCGAAAGGTCGAATACGCATGTAACGGCTAGGAGGTGCTCTCGGGTCGTTACAAATGAGGTCCAACTCTAGGCTTTGGGGTTTTATCCACTCAAAGTACCCTAAAATAGGTAGAATAACCATTTATAATAATTCCCCAAAGTTCCCAAACTACCCCTCACTTAGTTGGACCTTTTTAAACAAGTCAAACTTGAGTTTTATTTTCGCAGATTTCGTCCGAAAACAAGTCCGCGACGCGGAGGTGTTCCCGCAAGTTTCTAAAAATTAAATTTTGAGATAGAGGAGTCCGCGACACGTCCGTGACGCAGACCAAGATTTTTGGCCCTTGGTGGAGCTAGTCCGCGACACGGACATGCTCCCTCCATGTGTATTTTCAAGCTGCCTTGGCAGCTTGCTTAGCCAAGGGTTGGGGTCCTCCTTGGGGTCCCTTAGGGTGGCCCCGAGGAGTGGTACCCGAACGTTTTGACCCTAAAAACATTTATTAAGACACTAGGGTCACCTCCACTGATTTTAGACCCCAAACAACACATAAAAACATGAACAACTTACTAGAACACACCAACACGTAAAAGACTAGTTTCCGAACGTCTTGGTCGTCCCTTGACGTTTGACTTCCAAACTCTCTAAAACTGACTAAAAAAGCTATTCTTCATTATTTTAACAAGTTATTGATGCATAACACCCATTTGAGGCTCTAGTTTATCCTACTTCATTTTTAGGGGTGTTACAATATCCCCCACTTGGGAACATTCGCCCTCGAATGACACTTCAAAGAATCTAGGACTAGCAGCCCACAACAAGCATGTAATATCATTACTACAGAACATATCAAGGAGGAAACATCAAATCCACATAAAAAACATTACAACAAGACTTTCATGCAATTCAAGGAAGTAGGAATAACATCTACCACTCAATATGCACAAAACTTTACAATTTCTCATTTCTTTGGAGGAACTCCCTTCTCCATAGCATATCATGCTTATTACAACATTTATAGGCTCACCATACTATTTCTCTCAAAAGCATAATCATGCAACATCAAGATCACATCAAAGGCATGCTCAACTAGACATCTCATGGAGCAATTTAAACAATTCTTCATAAATGCATATAAATCATGAGGGACATAATCATGAAAACTCATTTATTTATTTAAACAAGAATTCAATTAAAATATGCACATCATAAGGAGAATATGGATACTCAATACACATTAGACTCCAACATGCAACATGCTACTAAAAATTCTTTGTTTCAAGCTTGAATTAGAATAGAAGAAAAGGATAAGGATATCAACAACCTTACTACTCAACTCATCATCCCCCACTTAGGGTAAACCCATCTAAGGTTATCATCAAACAACAAAGAAAATTGACTTACCTTCATTTGTTCCCTTATCCTTGTTTGCTTGAAGCATATAGAAATGGTTCCTCTTAGGAGCATTTGGATCTGGACCATCATGAGCAATTTGATTGATCTCTTTCCCTTTTACCTTAAGTGTAGGGCAATCTCTCATCTTATGACCCTTACTCCCACATCCAAAACATCCATCCGTACCGGCAAGACACTGGCCCAAATGTTGCTTTCCACAAGTAGCACACCTAGGCCTCTCAAAAGTAGAACCATCCATTCCCTCTTTGAGGTTTAAGGTTAGACACCCTATCATTGTAGACCATTGAAGAATCTTGGTTATAGAACCTCTTCTTAGACGTAGATTGGTTTTGTTCATCCGGCCTAGCCCTCTTCATATCTTTATTCATCTTCCTAAGTTTCGTCTCCTCAAGTTGTTGAGCATAAACCATAAGCCTAGAGATATCCATATCATGATGGAGAATGGCCGTACGACAATCTTCTTCAACCAAACCAGAAACCCCCATCACAAACTTATTCATTCTAGCCCTATAATTTGCTACCATGGTAGGAGCATACTTAGAGAATTGGGTAAACTTGAGAGGGTATTCCTTCACACTCATATTCCCTTGACGTAGGTTCATGAACTCAACCAACTTTTGCTCCCTCAACTCTAAGGGGAAAAATCTATCAAGAAAGGCTGTCTTAAACACTCCCCAATCTATTGGGTCAGCCACTATGGGTCTCTCATCCCTCCATTGCTTAAACCACACTTGAGCTACATCCTTGAGTTGGTAGGAAGCCAACTCCGCCTTTTCCCTAGGAGTCACTCCCATTGCATCCACAATCTTAAACACCTCATCTATAAAGTTTTGTGGGTCCTCATCTACCTTAGAACCAAAGAAGGTAGGAGGATTCATCCTTGTGAAATCCCTTAACCTTGAGGCCACGGTACCCTCAATAGCATTCTCCCTAGGCCTCACATCTCTATTTGCTTGAGTAGTCATGGCACGGGCCAAGAAGAGAAAAGCCTCCCTAATCCCCCGATTAGTCATATCCAGGGGAACCACCGGAACCACATTCTTTTTCCCGCCTAAAGGAGCTTGGCCACCTTGCACTCCTTGGGGAGGAACTCCCCCATCATCTACCTCCTCTTCCGCACTCCTCTGGTTAGCCTTCGTATTCATATCCTACAAATAGAAGAGACAGATTAGGAAAAAGGACACTTATAGACCAAACTCTAAGGCACGACATCAAGAATAATGAAAGAAAGTGAAACTTCTATCGTCCTATAGCCTCTCGCTCATAGATGTGTCGCGACTCACACTGATGAACAAGACTCTACTAGACGTGTCTTTCGAGACTTTGAGCCTAAAAGTAATCTTTAAAACCTTATGCTCTGATACCAAGTTTGTAATGACCCGAGAGCACCCCTTATCCATTACATGTGTATTCGACCTCTCGGAGGTCTTATACAAGCCTTAGCATTCATTCATCGCATAGATAATAAAAATCAATAAGAATTTAAAACTTTTAATCGATAGAACCATAAGACTTCAAGAGTCATCAACATTTCAAAACATCAATACGCAAGCGGAACTACTAAGTCTCTTTAGCCAATCTTAGACAAGAACTTAAAACGTACTAAGGGACACGACCCTTTACAAATGAAAGGAAACTTAAATGTCTATTACAATGACTAAGAAACTTCTAAACATAGTCCTCGAATCTTGAGGACATACCAAAGACTTGGAAGGGTGAAGTAATCCCAAGCAACTCCGAAGCACAATCTCCTCCTAGTTACCACAACCTACACTTGTAGTAAAATAGAAGAAATGGGTTAGTACAACACACGTACTAAGTATGAGGATATGCAAAACATGCTAAAAAGGACATTTGTTCGGAAGTTATGCTTTCATGCCATTTTGATAAAATCTCATGAACATCAACATAACAGGCACCTTACAAGTCACATCCAATAATACAAAGTCATATGCTTCACAATACCTCATAAACATACATAAACCATTTACCTTTACCTTCTTGCATTGGACCTCCACTTTAAGTAACCCTTAAGCAATACCTTTGTGGAATGTATAGGCAATGTCCCAAAACATCACCCACACTAAGGCACCACCTTAAGGCCACACAAAGTGCACTTACCATGCATACCTCAACCTTCACCAATTGATCACATGAAACATATAAGCACATAAGCCAACAGGTCACTTCATAAAACTAGAACACTCATCAAATGTCATCCCAAGACTCACCTAAGTAAGGCATGGTGAAGCATCCCATAGTACCTCTCCATACCACACCCAAGTGATCCTTAAGGCTACACAAGACAAGCTCCATTCACATGTCAACATAAATGATTCTTTTAACTTAATGCATTTAGACAACTTCATTCACTAATGGCATACGATCATCATATACATTCAATTCAACATAAGCACTTACATTCACATTAGCATGCTCAAAGACCAACACTTTCATTAATTAGCCCAAAGAGACTCATTCATTCATTATCATTACTAAGACACACCAAGATCTCCCTTAAATGTCTACTTGTGCAATGTCTACATGATGCACCATTCCACCACCTATCCTAAGTAGTACACCCTTAAGAGACCCTAGTTCATTCATTCATTAATGTGGGGGAAGACCCTTAACCGACATAGACCATGGAGCTTGACATGGATTCCCAGTAATACCCTTACCGGATGAGGGATCCCTACTTGCCTAAGGTAGGGTCATTCATTTAGCCTCTACATGGTAGAGACCACTAGCTAGTCCTATGTGGGCAAATGAGGTCGTTACAAATGAGGTCCAACTCTAGGCTTTGGGGTTTTATCCACTCAAAGTACCCTAAAATAGGTAGAATAACCATTTATAATAATTCCCCAAAGTACCCAAACTACCCCTCACTTAGTTGGACCTTTTTAAACAAGTCAAACTAGAGTTTATTTTCGTAGATTTCGTCGGGAAACAAGTCCGCGACGCGGAGGTGTTCCCGCAAGTTTCTAGAAATGAAATTTTGAGATAGAGGAGTCCGCGACAAGTCCGCGATGAAGACCATGATTTTTGGCCCTTGGTAGAGCTAGTCCGCGACGCAGACATGCTCCCTCCATGTGTATTTTCAAGCTGCCATGGTAGCTTGCTTAGCCAGGGGTTGGGGTCCCTTAGGGTGGCCCCGGGGAGTCGTACCCGAACGTTTTTTACCATCACAATTTGGTATTGTGTTATTACCATTTTAATACTATAATATTGGGCGGTCGAGGTCAGGATCGCCGATCTGATTGGCGGTGCGTCCTTTGTCCTTTCTGATCGTTGTTTCTTCTTACATCTTCACCAACAATTCTATAACATTAGGCGATCTGAGCCTCCTTCATTGATCAAATCAGTGTGTTGACGATGGGTATGTTACCTTTACCAATTTCTCATCTCAAAGAGTTGGCACTGTGTAAAATTTGGCAAGCTAAAGAGCCACTCGGCGGTTCATCGAGTGATCTTAGCGATCACCAGGATTGCCTTTCTTCAACTTATTTAGCTTTTTCCCTCCTCTTTACGTGGTACTATCCTTGCATTGCTCCTTAGCCTTCATTGCTAAAAATCAACATTTTAACATCAATGTAGAGAGTAAATAAGACATTGAAGACAATAAAAATTTGAAAACAAAGCCTTAAATGAGTTGAAAACTTTGACTCATCACCCATGACCTTTAATGAAAGACAAGAGGTTATTAACCATATCATATGATGTAAGGACAAGAGGAGATTACCCAAGTCCCTTAAAGCAAAGATGAATTAGACTAATGAACATTCTAAGGGAGCAATGCTTAGCACCAAGTAGAAAAGTAACGATTACCCATGTCCCATAAACTATGTGAAAACATAGAATTGTCTAAATAGTCATTAGCTAGTGGATCCACCTAAAGTAGAAGTTCATGCTCTTACCTTGGCAAGTAGGACACCCCTTTTAGATGTTGGAGACACTGGATTCCATGTTAATAGCTCACATGGTTTTACATGTCGGTTAAAGGTAGTTCTCCCACATTAATGAATCAAGGTTACTTCATAAGTATCTCACATATGTTTTAAGACAATGTCTACTTGCATTTACCATGTTCTATGACTTATGTTTTCTAACTCTTTTATATCATGTTTTAACTTGGTTATTACATATAACGAAAATGTCCCTTTATCATGTTTTTTTACCCTTCGTTCATAGCTATCTTACTTAGTACATATTTTTACTAAGCCATACTCTATACAACATTTCCCTAGATTTTGGGATCGACCTTACAGAATCGCACTTCCGTGGCTAGTGATCTCATATAGAAACTTGAAGATCGGTGAGTCTTCATATTTCGAGGATCGAATTTCGTTTCGCTTTTTCCTTTGCTTTCAGTTTTGAAACTTGATGTACGAGCTACCTCTCGATCATTTCTTATGTACTAGATGTCTTTGAGATAATGTTTAGACTTCCGCTTCCCTTATTCAAACTTTTATATGTTGAAACTGTCTTTTAAATCTCTTATATTCCATTATCTTTTATGAATAAAGCTAAGTGGCTTGTATGGGGCCTCTCGGGGTCATATAGGCGATGTTACGCCTATTGGGTACATTGGGTCATGACAATCTTGGTATTCTGAGCACAATGTTTAGAAAGGTCCTAGGAAAGTCTCGTAAGTCACATTTAGTAGGGTCTTGCTCATGAGTCTGAAGGGAACCACTTTTATGAAAGAGAGGCTATAAGATTTTTAGGTAATTCCACTTCTTTTAGTACTCTAAAGTCGTTCGATGGTGTTTAACTCTATAATTTCTATCTCTTAATCCTTATCCAATGCTCTATAAAAATGGCCACTCTGGGGTCATATACTAGAAGGAATGCGGGAGAAAATATGAATCAAGAGCCTCCTCCTCAAGCTCCTCAAGTTCCAGTCGACCCTTTGAACGAGTGAGTGACTAATGTAGATTTTAGAAATGCTTTAGAGTGTTGGCTTAATCCATGATGGGTAAAGGCAGTAGGGAGGGTGCGGTCCCCGTGAACCCAAATGTGGGTATGGTGGCAATTAGAGTGAGAGACTTCACTAAAATGAATCCATTGGAGTTTTATGGTTCAAGAGTTTAGGAAGACAACCAAGAGTTTATTGATAAAGTGTATAAGGTTTTGATGATCACAAGAGTGATACCGTTTGAAAGAGTGGTGTTGCTCAAGTTTGGTTCAACCAATGGAAAGAATGAGGGTGGATGATGCGTGTCCTCTCAATTGGAAAAATTTCAAAGTTTCCATCCTTGATTAGTTTTTTCCCCTTGAGATGAGGGAGGCAAAAGTGTTTAAATTCGTCAACCTTTGTCGAGGAAATATGAGTGTGAAGGAATATGCGTTGAAGTTCACACAATTATCTTGATATGCTCCTACTATAGTTGCCGATCCTAGGATAATGATGACCAAGTTCGTTTCGGGAGTGTCCGAGATGGTGGTTAAATAATGTCATACCGCTATGCTTATCAATGATATGGACATTTTTTTTTCATGGTTCATTCTCAACAAATTGAAGCGGAAAAACATAAGAAAGGGTCTAGGGAGGGAAAGAGGTCTAATATTGGTGATGGTAACTTCTCACACTCAAGGTCAAGTGGACATAGTCGTTCTAAGTTCTGACAAAGGTTTTGCGGCCAAGGTTTATCTAATGCTCCTACTAAGTTAAACAAAAATAGGGTTTCTAACCATAAGCCTCATGGAGGAAATGGTAGTGGATCTTCATTACCTACTTCTGCTAAGTGTGGAAAGAAGCATGAGGGTATATGTCTAGCGGGTTCCAATGCTTGTTTTTTTGTGGTAAGATGGACGACAAGATAAGATATTATCCCTCAGTTGCTAAAAAATAGAAAGATAATCATCATCGGGATCAATCGAATCCTTCATCCGGTTTTAGTGGGAGTTACAAGCAAATTAGATTCTATGCACACCAGACTGGTCATAAGAAAAAGGGTTCGCTCGATGTGGTTACTAGTATGTTGAAAGTCTTCCAGCTTGATGTGTATGCTTTACTTGACCCTGTTGCTACCTTGTCTTTTGTGACACCATATGTGGCTATGAGGTTTGATATTCTTTCGGATGTTTTGTTAGATCCATTTTATGTCTCTACTCCTATTGGTGATTCTATTATGGCTAAGGGGGTCTATAGAATGTGTCTCATCTCCTTGTCCCATAGGGTCACTCATGTTGATCTTGTAGGGCTTGATATGCTTGATTTTAATGTTATCCTTGTTATGGATTGGCTGCATCCATGTTATGCTTCTATTGATTGAAGAATTGGTGTAGTCAAGTTTCAGTTTACGAATTAACCCATCCTAGAGTTGAAAGGCAGAAATTCTATGCCTAAGGGTCAGTTTGTTTCTTGTCATAAAGCTAGAAAAATTATTTCTAAAGGTTGCATTTACCATCTAGTTATGGTGAGGGATATAGATTATGAGACCCCTACTCTTGTGTCGGTCCCCGTTGTGAATGAGTTTCCAGATGTGTGTCTGGTATTCCTCTCGAGAGGGAAATAGACTTCGATATTAACCTTCTCTAAGATACGCAACTTATCTCTATTCCTCCTTATTGTATGGCTTCAGGAAAACTTAAAGAAGTAAATGAGCAATTGTAAGATTTGTTGGATAAGGGTTTCATCTGATCAAGTATAACTCCATGGGGTGCTCTAGTCTTGTTTGTTAGAAGGAAAGTAGGTTCGCTTCATATGTGTATTGACTAACAGCATTTAAATAAGGTTACCTCTAAGAACAAATTTTCCCTCCTGAGGATAGATGGTTTGTTTTACCAACTTCAAATGGGCAATTTACTTCTGTAAGATTGACCTCCTGTCAGGTTAGCAAAAATTGAGGTTGAAGGAAAATAACATTCCGAAGACGAATTTCTAAACTAGGTATGGCTATTATTAGTTTATAATCATTTCATTTGACTTAAACAATTTTAATACCCTGGATCCGAAAGAGGGAAAAAAGGCAAAATTCAGGAACTGGCAGGTGCCAGCCACAGAGGCCAACCATGACCCATGGGTAGAATCACGGATTGTAATGTGGTCGTGGAATGGTCACTCCCATGACCATTAAAGGCTCAGCACCATAACCTCACCGATGGACCGTCAGTCAAACCACGGTTCGTGTTTCATTTGCCCGAAAACTAGTTTCTGACCACGAAGGACAGTCGTGCAGGCCGGACCGTCGTTCGTACCATGGATAGTCGTCAATGGCCTGTCGGTGGTGGGCAGGAAGTTATGTTCTGGGGTAGTTGAGTCTTTTCATAATTATTTTATCTCTATACTACATCATTTTACCTTTTCTAAGGCCCCTATATAAGTGTTTTCAACCCCAAAATTAGCCCATTCACTTCAATCTCTCCAACTTCACCAAAAAGAAGAACTCTCCAATAATTCTCTCTCTAGAAAGCTTCAAGAAGAAGAAGTCAACCTAAGGTTTCAAGTCAACTCTCAATTCCTCCTTTGAAGATTAACAATTGGCTTCAAGGTATGATAGTTTTCATCCATGGATTCCTTTTATTCATGGAGTTCCCAAATTCCTCTATTTTCAAAGATAAAATTCCCCAATCTAGCTAGGGTTTCTTAAATTGTCATGGGATCTTTTGATTATTAATTTAAATGATTAAATTATAATCTCTTATGCATGAATTGATGAAATACTATGATTTTATGATGATTTCCCCCATGAACCCATGTAATCCCTATCATTTCAAGTTATGCTCATATGAGGTGGGATTGTTAATATGAAGGAAGAGTTTTTTTGAAATTAAGCTTGTATTAATAGATTTACATGACTTTATGATTAAATCCATATCTAACCCACGTTTTCTAACTGTTGATAATTGAAAGTGGGTTTTGAACCTTGAAAAGTAAATTATAAAATTATGCATTTTCTTATGAAATCTATGCAAATATTTTAAGGATGCTTTGAGAATAAAGTATCAACGATGATGTTGTTGTGTTATTCAAAGGATATACTCATAAACACATAAAATGATGATGTGACTTACATAGTAAGGATTATAAGGTTGAAAGGTCTTCTCACCTAATTGAATCAAAGATTAAGAGCTATCCAAATGAAACCTAGTTTGGATTGGTTATTGAATGATACCTTTCCATGGATGATGACTTAGCTTGGATTTGCAAGATGAAGTGCTCTTCCATGGATAATAAAGTAAGAAATGACTATTCCATGGGATTTATACTTAACACCCAGAGGATATTGAGATGGAAGCTCTTCCGTTAGTACAGGTCGGGTTTTTAGTAGCAATCTGTTTATCCCTTACCTATATGCTTGTCACGACCCAAGCCTAGGGCCTAGACGTGACATGGCGAATGAGGAACCCGAAGGAACCCCAAACAAGCCTCTCAAACTTGTCATCACACTTCATCGGTCGCGGAAGTACATTCAACATTAATTAACGGGAAATAGGGACTAAGGGCA
>JAJOOE010007930.1:0-10267 GCA_036250405.1 Solanum raphanifolium
TATTAGTCCTAAATTTCAAATTCAAACTAGTCTTAAAATCACAAATTGAAAGTACTCCTAGAATTCAAAAATCAAACTAGTGCTAAAATTCCAAGTTCAAACTATTAGTAGTCCTAAAATCTAAATAATAATTCAAACTAGTCCTAAATTCAAAATTCAAACTAGTCTTAAAATCACAAATTCAAACTAGTCCTAAAATCCCAAAATCTAACTAGTGCTAAAATCCTAAATTCAAACTAGCTAGCTATTCCTAATCCCAAATTCAAACTATTAGTCCTAAAATCTCAATAATAATTCAAACTAACTCAAATAATAACCATATTCAATCAACTCCTTAAATACCCTAATTCAAACTAATCTTACAATCCCAAAATCAAACTTATTAACTCAAGAAATATCGAAATTCAAACAAATCCTAAGATACCCTAATTCAAACTAACCCTAACATTAAAATTTTCAATTCACAATCCAGAAACACAAATTAATAATCAAATAATCCCTAATTCAAACTTACAATCAATAAACACAAAATCAATAAACTAATTACAATTAAATAACTAACAAAATCAAATAAATAAAAAATATATTTTTTTTATAATAAATAAAACCCTAACCTTAAAGGAGATCAAAGAGAGAATGAAGAGAGAGGGGAAGGAGGCGGCGACAACGGCAACTTCGACAGGTGAGACGGCGGCGACAGCTCCTCACGACTCTTATCGGCGGCAACAACTGACGGAGGGACGACGGCGGTGGAGTGGGAGAGAAGAAGAGGATAGGATTTGAGAAAATAAAAATGGGGGAGAATGGGGGAAAATCGCGTCTGTATATCAGATATTTATTGAAAAGCGACGGACAACGTCTCTAAGTCCGTCGCTTTTCATTAAATAGTTGACCAAATAATTTGACCAAAAAGCGACGGACATAGAGATGCTGTCCGTCGCTTATTTAAAATATTTGACCAAATAATTTGACCAAGAAGCAACGGACATAAAGATGTTGTCCGTCGCTTTCATAAAAAAATAATTAGTAAAATAAAAAAAATCAAAAGCGACAGACGGCGTGGCTATTGTTAATTTTATATATAATTAATTTTAATTAAAAGCGACGGACAACGTCTATATTTATACTAAATAAATAATTATTAATTTCATATATATAGTTGGCTCAAAAATCCGCGAAAAAAGCGACGTACTAAAAGATGCTGTCCGTCGCTTTTTGTAAAATAATTTTAAAAAAAATTATTTTTATTAAAAAGCGATGGACAGTGTGGAAAATGGCATCACTTTTTGGAGCAACGCCGTTCGTCGTTTTTTAGCAGTTTTTTAGTGGTGAGAGGACATATTTTTTTGTAAAGAAAACAAACAGTCGTAACTATTTATTGTTCAAATTTTAATGTAACATATTAATATTCATATGTGTATTCAAATTCATGCCTCTAAAAATTAATGGACATATTAATATTCAAATGTACATTTAGATTCAGACGTCTTAATCTTAATGAAAATAAATGAAGCCTTACTGTCACTCCCTAAACTCGTGGGGCGCAACTGGCTCCTAATGCCAAAACTCAGGCTCGAGCCGACCCTGTTGAACCATTTGCTACTAGAACATGGCAGCCAAACGTAATCAAAAAAACAAACAAGTATATCTCGGCTTAAAACTAATCCCTCGGCCGGCAAGGCCCCTGTCAACTGATCTATTAAAGAAATAGCTACTCCTAGGAGATCATATAAATAAATAGCCAACTAGCACAGAAGTCCTGATTGGGCTGTCTAGGCCACCATGATATCTATACCAAACCTAAAAGCAGGTATATATCAATACAATACATCAAACAACTCACAAGCTTCAGCTAACCAATAACATAGGCCATTATGGCCATAACGTAGCTATACACCCACACACTAGTCTGCAAGCCTCTAAGAGTAGTAAAGATTAGTGGTACAGGGCCCCAGCCTACCCATAGAGATATATACAACAAAAGGTAACAAACCTCCCAACTCTGGCAGCTCCGGAGGAAAGGGCCTAGCCAATCGGATAAAAGTCAATCCTGCTGCTGAAAAGGTCTACTCGGTCGTCTGTCAAGATCTGCATGCATGAATGTAGCGCCCCCAAGGCAATGGGGCGTCAGTACAAAATAATGTACAGAGTATGAAAGACAATAGACTATGAGCAGGTATCCTGATATACTAGAATAATCTGATAAATAAATCAAGGATAAGATAAGTGTATTGACCTGCTCCTAAATATAAACTTATCAAAAATAATAAAACACCAACCTAACCAAGCCCCCATAAGCTCGGCAGGTACAAACAACACACAAGGCCACCTACTCAGGCTCCCATAATCCCGGAAGGTTCCAATCAACCTATATACCCCTATCGGTTGTCCCCTAGCCCGTAGGCAGTCACATAGCCCTCTTAGGCATTAATATAGCCCCGTAGGCAGCAACATAGCTCTCTTAGGCATCAACATAGCTTATAGACAAATCATAACCCTCTTAGGCAACAACATGGCCCTGTAGGAAGCACATAGCCTTCTTAGGCGTCAATATATCCCTGTAGGCAACTCATAGCCCTTTTAGGCATCCATATAGCCCTAAAGGCAGAATATAGCCCTTCTAGGCATAGATCACATTCCTGTAGCTAACCACAATATCCCCAAGGGCAACAATAAAAATCCAATCGCTAAAAGCGAGCAATTTAGTTATAAGCAACCTATTCAAATAGCCTCTAAGTCGTGTCCAACATAGGGACGCTACTAACTAAATAACAATTTCGACAAGGGAGGATTATATCAACTCGAGCAGCCAACAATCAATAATAATGGCTATAAGTGTAACAAGGATAACAACCCAATTACATTGCTCCTAAGCTTTAAGGAAACATGTCGTAAGTAGGGAATAACCTTACCATACCTTTCCAATGAATGCTCGAAAGACCCTAGTTCCTTTACGAAAGTTTTTCCTTATGTCCTAAGCTTCGCAAACACTATATATACACAACTGGTACGCACTTATAAATAGTTCATAATTAATCTTAAATCGGCAGATTTTGCCATATTGCCTTAACTTGTCAAAACGTCCGTAGAAATTTATAAAAACAACCATAAAAGGGTCCCGAGATGATTACCTTAGTTGACCAAATGTAAACCTTGAAGAAACACCAATAACTACAAATTTATATCTTCAAAAACCAGCTCCAAACGTAGCTAATATAATGGAAACACGATTGCCACGTGTAGTAATTGAATAACCATCCATCTCTCAAACACAAAATTGAACAACAGAAAGTCAATTCAACCATTTCTGGTGTTCCCTTATCAAAAACTTTGAGAGCACTTTCTGTTGACTGTTATATCAATATTTCTCTATATTTCTATGAGTTAAAAGTTGGATTGAAGCTTATATTTATCTTACTGAAATGTAAGGAAACATCACAAATGTTTTTATGTGTTTTTAAAATGACTTTAAATTTCCCTCTTGGGCTAATGCTCTTCATAAATTTATAGTCAAAATCATGAATAATTCATGGATTTATATAAAGTCAATTGAAAGATATGTAATTGCATCGAAACATGCATAGGAAGATTAAAATTGAACAATTAACTCAAAATAAAATAAGACTCATGGAGATTGCATGAACCATAATCAAAATTAGGTTAAATTGTATTGGAACTTGGAGATCTTTTGGGACCCAATGGATGGATGGAATCCATTGGTTAATTTACACATACCTTGATAAACAAAGCACAAAAGAAATGGAGAAAAAAAGAGACTTGAAGCTTGGAACCCCAATTTTATTCCTTTAGCTTGAGAGAAAATTGGAGAGGATGAACTTGGATGAGAATTGGGAATTTGAGAGAATGTGAGGGTTTGGGTACATTAAAAGTTGAATGGTAGCTATAGGTCTTAGAATTAGGGTCAAAACAACATAATATAGGTATTAAATGCACAGAAAAGACCCAAATACCGGTAAGAATAATTGCCGGAAGTGATCTACGGTTGATACCTAAGGTCTATAGTTCATTCTACGGCCCATACTGGTCAACCATAGAACAAATTTTAAAAACCCAAAATTGACGTTACTTTCCACGAAACCATTCTACGACTTGTCGTTCCCACTACGGTCCACAAACCTCTTCTATAGAACCTAAGTTCAAGTCCAAAATTCCACAAGTCTTAATAACTTCTACGTGTGACATGTACAACTTGTCCAAATTCCTACGACTCGTCTTAGCTACTCGTTGGTCAAACTTCAGAAACTTAAAATTTTTGAAATACTTAACTTCACTCTACGACTTCCCTTCTATGGCCCGTAGATAGGACCTATCATCACTGCCTCAGTGCAAAAACTATAGGTTTTTCTTTCAAACTTGACTTTCCAATTTCTGAGGTGTTACAATATCTCCCCCTTGGAAATATTCGTCCTCGAATGGGACTCAAGCGCATGAATAGAGTAGAGAGAAACTAAAAAGCCAACATGAATGCAAATCTCATCATAATGCACATAAACATGGAGAATCACCCCAAGTTAAATCATAACATCAAAAATCAAGCTTTTCATTAACATGCATGCATATGGAAACATGAGAATGACTAAAACACATGATTCCGAAAGAATGAACCATGGGCAACTAATATCGTAAGCTAAAATAGGAGCAGAGTGAAAGAGATGAGGATACTGGGACATCATATCAACTTTGGTCTCCCAAGTAGCAACCTGAACTAGTTGATTCCTCCAAAGAACTTTCACGGAAGCAACTTTTTATATTTCTCAACTTCTAAAGTTGTCATTCTAAAATCTCAACTGGAGCCTTTTCATAAGAAATATTTTCTTTGACTCCCAAACATTCTAAAGGCACAATGGATGTCAGATCTCCAACATACATTTTCAATGTGGAGATATGGAATATCGGATATAACGATGCTAAATTATTAGGTAACTCTAACTCATAAGCAACCTTGTCAATTGTCACGACCCAAAGTACACTCTAGATATGTCATGACATATAAGACCTCAAGAGGCCCTACATAAGCCACTTGATATACATACAACATAATATAATAGACAAAATAGAAAATATTTGTCGTTCCCCAAGCCTACACCCTAGGCGGGATTAGCACTCGAGAACCATTTCTGGCCCCAAGCGAAACCTCGACATGGCTAGACTCTTGGCGGAAGACTCTAAGCATTATTACAATGATCAAATGCACTTATAAAAAAACTGTCTCAAATTAAACTCCAAACGTTTAAGGATAAAACATTAAACTAGCCATAAATGGCAATTCAAGTCTTAACATAAGAATTAACAATGTAAAGACAACTGAATTACTAACTGTCTATGAAGCCTCTAAAACAATGAGGGATGTCGGGACAAGACCCCCGATCATCCTAACAACTAAAGTGCTAAAGCAATGTAAAAGGAGCCCTCCAGAAAGTAAGGAAGCTCACCAATTGACTCTGAGTGCTCAATTGGATCAACAAGGTGCTGGATGCTGATCCTGATTACCTATGTCTGGATCATGAAACGATGCAGGACAAATGTCATCAGTACATTGAATGTATGAGTATGTGAGGGGAATACTAAACAAGACATAAGCTTGAAAGAAATCTGAAAAGAACACTTACCTTGGCTTTACTCAACTCATGAATAACCCAACTCAAATGCAAAGTAAACAACAATAATGGTGCAGTTATACAAGTCATTTAAAACAGGAGGTAGCAACTCAATTTGTTAAAGAGAAGCAATAACAACTCAGTTTACATGTAAAGTAATATAATACTATGGGAGTTTCTTTAACCGACAACCACTACTATGAGACTAAGTGATGATACAATGTCTTGCCCACGCTGCCAGAACTGTCCTATACTTTGCCGTCATATAGAACGCCTTAACTAAGTGGATCCACTAGTCTATGCTAAAAAGCACTTAGGAATCATCTAAAAAGTATGATCTTTTTCTGCCCATGATGGCTACATGGTTTATGGAGACTTGAGTTATTATGAACTCGCGTCCCCATATCGGTGCTCAATACTACTCCCAAAATATACTCAGCTCATATGTTTTTAAAACAAAACTCTTTCTTTGGTTTGAGATAATTACTTAAAACTTAGCTTAAAAGCTCTCTTGGAAATTGGTGTTTCCTTTCTTGCTCAAATGTGAAAACATTTTAATTCTTGGGAATACTTAGTTCCCGTATAATCTTTGAGGAAAATGAACTTTACTCTTACTCTTTACTCAGCTCAAAGCTTAATTCTTAAAACAAAGTTAAAATGTTTGTGAAAGACTTTTGGAACACTAAGAATTTCTCTTGACTTAACTCTTAACCTCTTGACTTAACTCTTAACTTCTCTTGAATTGAAGTATGGATTCAAGGCTCATGATCTCATGTTAATGATGATTTCATGATGTTTAGAAGTACCTTAGAGTATAGAAATTGATTAGAAAACATAGGCATGTTGCGAAGAAACTAGTATGGAAAGAAAGGGGAAAAGGTGGAAAACCTGGCATCCCTGGCGCTCTGAGAGGCGCGAGGCGCCATCCCTTGAATTTCAGGGACTGGGTTGGGGTGCTTTGGTTGGCGTGACGCCCCAGAGCCCAAATTTTGGAGCCCTAGTTGTGGCGGCGCCCCAGGCCCCTACGCAGGTGGGTTCTGACGTTTCTTCTTTGTTTTTCAACTCTGAACCTCCTATTTCAACTTGGTTCTTTCCCCCAAACACTTAGAATCAACTATACCATCAATTTATGTAAGATTATACTCGAAATCATACCTAAAATCATGAATCAAACTCAAGAAACTTCAACAACAAGAACCCACAAGATTTCAAACGAATTATCATCAAGACTCATAAGATTTGCTTTCAAAACAATACAGCTTCGCTGAATTGAATCATGATTGGCGCGTGGGTAAACTAACCCAATGCTATGTGATCTCACAACCTTGTAGAATTGAATCCTTGGCGAAATCCACAACCAAATTGTACGATCTTGACGAATCTTGACTTTTCTTCTCCTTTCTCCTCTTTTCTCCTTTCTCCAAGCCCTAGCGTGAATTTCCAATTTTCTAAACTGATCTAATTCTGATTTGAACCCAATTAAACTCCTAAAATTGAAATAAAATAATTGGTTAAGGAAAAGACCAAACTACCCTTCCAAAATCTGGATTGGACTTTGCTTATCCAAACAACCCAACTTCCAATAGGCATATCTCACTCATACGAACTCGGAATCGTGCAAACTCGGTGTCATTGGAAAGATAATTCAAAGATATTTCCTACGGTATCTGGAAGCACACATAACTCATCTTTAGCTAGGAGCTATGGTCGTTTGAAGTTGACCAAAATGTCAAACTTAACTTAACAAATT
The DNA here is from genome assembly GCA_036250405.1 of Solanum raphanifolium. Lineage (NCBI taxonomy): Eukaryota > Viridiplantae > Streptophyta > Magnoliopsida > Solanales > Solanaceae > Solanum > Solanum raphanifolium. The sequence goes on from JAJOOE010007930.1 coordinate 7,369, forward strand.
TCCAGATTTTTTTATTCTTTCCTAAAATGTCTCTTTCCAATTCTAACTTCTTCTGGTTCTTTCAAATAGCGATATGTTACAATGTCATATCATTAGAAATGTTTGACATAAAAGTTGAAGTCTACACATAGTCTTGACAAGCCATTCTAGTACATCAAAGGAGTGGTTGGGACATAACCCATCCACCATGTAAAACATCTAAAATCTAAAGACATAAGAAAATATAGTAAGGGTGACATGGTCCTCGGATTATAAGGAATCACCATTCTTCAATATACTAAGAAATCAACTAGCCATTAGAGGAAGGAGGAAGATCGTTGGACCCTACATTAGTGAAATATTGTAGGCACAAGTATGCATTAGTATATGGAATATACCAAGTACGAGGGAAATGTATAAAACATAAAGCATGATCATAAGTGGACATAATCGAAAACATGATACGCATGACCAAGATAAACATTGTAAAATCATTTAAAGAGGAATCGTAAATCATGAACACGGTCAATACATCTTAAAACATAATGAAAGCTTCATAAATCCTTTGAGAGTAACTTAGTTCATTTTGTGGGACATTAGCTTTAAATGATAAAAGAACATGTGAGTTATACCATGGAATCCGATGTAACTCCCACATCGAGAAGGGAGAGTCTACTTGCCAAGGTAGAACTCCGTATCATGATTCATATGCTATTATGGATCCACTAGCTAAGTCATTTAAGACAATAATACGGAAGCACGTAGTTTTGAACTAGAGGTTGCTACTAAAGACTACCCTATTTTAGCCTTCACCTCAAGCTCTCTCGGTGTTAAGTTAAATCACAATGGAATAGTCATATTCATAAACATATCGTCATACATGGAAAAACACATGAATTAAGATACTAATCCAAGATTAAAATATCATAGAGTGTCTCATTAAATCTTGAATCAAGCATGTGTGAGAAAACCTTTCACCAAATCAGGATCCTTTAATATGTGAGAGAGTCCTTTCATAATTTCATTTATGCTCATTTTAAAGAAACCTAGAGCATAAAATATTCATTTTCTTAAATCATGCATAACTCTCATATAAACAACATTCATAGCTTCATAGCTTCTTCATAAATTTATGTCTTTAAGAGTTCATAGTCAAAATCATGAAAATAGAATAGGTTCATGTGAAATAAATTGTAAAGTATGTAATTGAGTCAAAATAATCATTTTAAGATCAACACTGAACTATTGAATCAACACAATTAGAACCCTTGAAGAATTGAATCAAAAACCTAATCAAATTAAATAAACTAAATCTTGGAGAAGTTATAAATTTTTGGGGATCAATGGATGAATAGAACCCATTGATGAAACCCTACATACCTTGCTATTCAAAGCCCAAAAGCAATGGTGAAAAAAAGAATTGATTTAGAAACCCTAGTTTCTTCTTCCTTGGTCTTGAGAGAGGATTTTTGAAGAAAACTTTGGAGGGGATTTGGGGTTTTAAGTGAATGAGAGAGTTGGAGAAATTTCTGGGGTAGAAGGGCAGTTATAGGAGTTATAAATAGGGGTGAAACGACTTAGTAGGAATTTAATGCACAGGAAAAGACCCAAATACCCTCAAGAAATAAGTAGTGGATGACTTCTATGGTTTGGACCTACGGCCTGGTGAACCGTAGAACCAACTTCAAAACCCAAATTCACCTTACTTCCCACGAGGCTTTTCTATGAGTCATCTTATTTTCTACGGTCCGTAGACCCCTTCCATAGTTCTCAACTTTCAGTCCAAAATTCTACTGTCTGGAACCTTTTTACAGAACTAACATATCGCCCATCAACCTCCTACGACTCGTCCTGGCTACTCGTAGGTCAAACTTCAAAAAAATGAAATTCCAAAAACTTGACCTCATTCCTATGAGTTCCATCTGCGATCCGTAGAAACTTCTACGAATCGTAGATTGGTCTTGTAAGATACAACCAGTAGCCTAAAATGAGACATTTCATTTTAACTTTGTCTTTCCAATTTCTGAGGTGTTACAATATCTCCCCCTTGATAACATTCATCCTCGAATGGGACTCAAGTGATCATGAATAGAGTAGGAGAGAAATTAACAACCCCTCATGAATGCAAACCTCATCAAAATGCACATAAACATGAAGAATCATTCCAAGATAAATCATAACATTAAAATTCAAGTTTTTCATGAACATGCATGCATATGGTAACAGGAGAATGACTAAAATGCATGAATCCGAAAGAGTGAACCATAAGAAACTAATACCTTAAGCTAGAATAGGGGCATAGGGAAAGATATGAGGATACCATACATCATATCGGTTTTGGCCTCCCAAGTAGCACCTTCAACTAATTGATTCCTCCAAAGAACTTTCAAGGAAACAATTTTTTTTTTAACTTCTGAACTGAAACCTCTTCATAAGAGAGATTTTCTTTAACCCCTAAACCCAAATGCACAATGGACATTGGATCTCCAACACACTTCTTTAGCAAAAAGACATGGAATTCCATATGTACCAATGGTAAATCATTAGGCAACTTTAGTTCATAAGTAACTTTGCCAACACGCCTCAAAAAATTTGATATGGTCCCACATAAAAGGGACTAAGACTTTCTTTCTTTCCAAATCTCATTACACCTTTCTTGGGTGAAATTTTCAAGTAGACCCAATCATCAACATTAAATTCAAGTTATCTTCTTCTAACATCGGCATAAGACTTTTGTCAACTTTGAGTCATTTTCAACCTTTAGCGAATAAGTCGAACCTTTTCCATTGCTTCATGAGCAAACTCGGGACCTATAAAGAGATCTCACCGACTTCAAATAAACCTATAGAAGACCTACACCTTCTACCATAAAGAGCCTCAAACAGTTTCATTCTAATGTTAGAATGATAACTATTATTAT
>JAJOOE010007931.1:0-13452 GCA_036250405.1 Solanum raphanifolium
TGAAGAAATAGTATCGTAAATTGTTAATACACACCAAAAATTGTTGTACAATTCTCTATCCTAACAAAAAAAAGTCTTGCTAAATCCTTTTTTTTTTTTAACCATAATTGAGTTTTTCTTTTTTAAAAAGGAAAACAGAAAGTTTCTATATTTGACTAGTCTTTTTCTTACGGGAAAAAATTATGATTCAATAAATGAAGGTTCATTCCTTCTAACTCCAAATTACTCAAAACAACTTCAATTTATATTTATAGCCAAACATAACTTCAAATTATCTTTTCACTTTAAAAATAAAAATTGTTATTTTCAAATTCACAATTTCATGATCAAACGCCCTATAGATAATTTCGAATTATTTCATTTCTAGATCACCATTAATGCAAAAAAAAAAGAAAAAAAAAGAAGAAGGTGAAATTACAATACAAGACCCCTTCCCCCACCCCCACCCCTACCCTACTAACGGAAATTAACGGATCAAATCACAATCTTTCACTTTCTTATTCTGATCACCTTTGCATGTTTTTATCCTTAATCTTTAATCACTATTCTTAATCTTTTGCTTAATTGCATTCTTCAACATCTATGCATCATGTTTGATCCCTATTAATCTTCTTTTTTCCCCCTTTTTTCTTGGATCAATTAAACTTCTTTTCTTTTTTTCAGATTCTGCAAATCTAAAGGGAATTCTTCCTTTAAATCTAAACTTTATATAATTTTTTTCCCAAATTCTTTCCATTTTGATACATCTAAAATTGTTTAACACAACCCCTTTTATACAATTTTTACAACAATTAAATTTCAAGAATCCCCTGTTTTTTTATGACTCTGTTTTTAAACAAATGAGATGGTAGAAAGTGATTCAAGTAAAGAAAATATTGAGGAAAGTAGTAAAAGTGACAAATTATGGAGCAAAGATAATTTATCTTCAAGTTGTCATAGAGACCCTTCATTTTCTGGTTGGTTTGATGAACATGGCACTCTTCATTCATCTCAATTAGTCAATAGACATAATGGAGATGATTTCGATTTTGAATGTTCAAAGGGGAAAGAAATCAATGTCTCTATTGGTACTGAGACAAATCAACATAGTAGTAGTAGTAGTAGTAACTTTAAGCATAGGATGAGGGGTAGTGGTGGTGGTGGAGATTTTGGTAGTGGAGAAGATAGGTATGTTCCGTTTGACGTGGAGAATGGTTCATCGAGTCATCGAGGATCTATTGATGATGATATTGAATGTGGTGATAGTGATGATGATGATGATGATAATCGCTCAGCTTTCTCGGATTACCATGACTCACCACAGCTAGTTTCAAAGAATGGTGTTGCTGAAATTGATGTGTTGAAGACATTTCTCTTTATACTTGTATGGTATTGTGTCAGCTTGTTCTTGACATTGTAAGTATTGAATTTCGTCACGTTTTGTCCTTTTTTCATTGATGTGTATTGAATTATTTGTAGTAATGATTATATATTAGAGATTCGTATGCCAGTAGAAAATGTCGAGAACTTTTTATTTCATAAAATGTTGGCCTAAGATGAATTATGATGGGGAACATGATCAATGAGGACTGAGACTTAGTAGTTATTGTTGTTGTTTTTGTGTATTGAAGCTTCAGAAATTTTGTAGTCATTCTTATACGTTTACTTTAGGTCCTATGTTTTCTAGGCGTCATTTCGTCCTATATATTAGAGATTCTTATGCAAGTAGGAAATATAGAGAACTTCTAGTACTGTTCATGATTATGTTTATTTCGTAAAGTGTTGTCCTGAGGTGAATTTAAGTGGGGAACTTGATCACATATAGACGATCCCAGCTTGTTTTAGACTGAGACGTAATTGTTGTTGTTGTTTATTGAAGCTTAAAGTATGTTTTTGCTCTTCTTATGTGTTGACATGGGGAATAGGTACAATAAAAGTCTTCTTGGGGATAAACTAGGGAAGTTCCCTGCGCCTTTACTGATGAATACTGTGCACTTTGCGATGCAAGCTGTTTTGTCCAAGGCCATTACCGGGTTTTGGCATCAACGATTTCAACCTACAGTGATGATGTCTTGGAGAGACTATTCTTTGAAAGGTAACATTAAGACTAATAATTCCCTTTTTTCTTTGGTTTCGATTGAGTAGAAAGCTAAAAGTATTTGAAAGGCATATGATATTATAGAGCAGGAAATATGTGTATAATGTGTTTATGCACTTCTCCAGTGGATTTATTTACGAAATGTACAAAGACGAGAGTAGGATTATTAAAGAGCTTGAATGTATGTGAATCTTATGAGTTTACAGTTTCAATTAGCTATAACATGTGATGTAGTTAAGCCACATGTTACACTTATTAGCTCATTACTGATAAATCGACAATGGTTTCAAATGAACTTTTATGTACACAAATAGAGGCAATTCCTGTTACGTATAAGAATCTCAATTTTTGTTCGTTAGCACAACTGCTTGAAGTTCAATTTTTAGTTCTTCATGAGTTCAAGACATATAATCTCTTATGTCTTTTATTTCTAGCCTTTATGTAGGAATCTTTTTCCACGATATCTTAATGTTGTCTATATATACTGGCTTTCAATATTGTCCTGCTAATCATTATACTCACTTCTTAATAACTAATACTATAGACGGCCTTCGCCTTTCACAGTTGTACCGACAGCTCTCACAACGGCAATGGATGTGAACCTCAGCAATGCATCCCTTGTTTTCATCTCAGTCACATTTGCCACTATGGTGTGCAACTCTTTCTCCTTAATTTGTTTTCGATCATACTGCTTGTGTCAATACTGATAAACTGCAAATTTTTCTTCAAAAATTGAGCTCTGAGAAAGCATGCTTGTTAAACTAACGAGCCACGACCCTAACATTTGTCGAGGGCTCTAGTATTTGCATTTACGTACCTTGAAATTTTAGCAGTCACTAGTGACATTCACAAATAATTGTCTATTATCGATTAGAATAACAGATTTCTTACTTTGTCTTCTTCCGTATTCTGATACGAATTCTGGATTCCTAAATGCAATTTATGTCATTGCAGTGTAAATCTGCATCTCCCATCTTTCTCCTATTCTTCGCATTTGCTTTCAGGTACTACTTTTAACCACTGATCTCTTATGTTTTATTGTGCTTTTTATTTTGGGGTAGCCGGGCCAGAAGACTTGTATTTCTACTTGATCCTTTGTAATAGATGTACATCCAACAATATTATTTGTAAATGAGACTTTTTTTCCATATGAGGACTTAATAGAATGTGATTGTTAATTCGTTATGAACTAAAAACCTGAAAGCATCTTTGAAACAACTATCTTTGATGAATACGATACATTTGACGGGGCTCATATCTAAGCTGAATATATGGCCTCAATTATTTGTGTAAGGTTGGAGTCTCCAAGTGTAAAGCTACTGGGGATCATCTTGGTCATTTCTGTTGGGATACTATTAACAGGTATGCTCCATGCTTGCATTTAGCTGTCTTGATATTTTTCTTGTATTATTTATTCTCATATATGAAGAAGTATTCATAATTTTCATTTTCATCTGTCATTCATAAATCATATCGGTAACCTTCACTTGTGCACCAGATAAAAAGTTTAATTTATCGTACAATATTTTCTCGTTTCACAACTATCATTGACAATTTGGATAAACTTAGGTAATCTTCTTAGTGAGTGTTTTCGTAAGCTTTATCGCCTTGTGGATAACTGTGTCATTTGTTGATTTACATCCGTTTGGTAGATAAGTCTGACATTATTTTCTGATAATGCAGTTGCAAAGGAGACAGAATTTGAGTTTTGGGGATTTGTCTTTGTTATGCTTGCTGCAGTTATGTCTGGATTTCGCTGGACTATGACTCAGATTCTTCTGCAGGTTGGACTTTGTGACACTCGTTGCATTGTTATCATTGATTTCTCGTTCCGTTGTTTTGTCAATAGTATGTTTGCTTACTTTGTGTATTTTTCTGTTTGTTTCCCCATATCCAACTGGTTGTGCTGAACATAAAACTGGCATAAAGAAAGAAGCCTATGGTAAGGACTATGAACAACTCTTAGCAAATTTTAAACATTCTGGAAATGTTATTATCATCATCATTATTATTAGCAGTCGTAGCAGCAGTGACTGCACCACTACTTAGACTACATCAAATCTGATCTTGTTTTAAAAGGACAGTTCGATGCACGAAGCATCTTGCATTCACGCAGGGTCCAAGGTAGGGCTGCACCTCAAGAGAGTGTGATGTAGGCAGCCTACCCTGATACAAATCAGCTGCTAATTCCACCTGCTTTGTCTTAGTCCTAGTTTTGACCAAATTAATATGTTGATTCGTTATTTGTTTTATAGTTTGTGAATAAATTATGTAATGAAATGCATGCTTTGGTTATTGCAGGTTTAAAAAATCCACTCACACTAATGAGCTATGTTACTCCAGTAATGACTCTTTCAACTGCTGTGTTGTCCCTTATTTTTGATCCGTGGCACGAATTCAGACACACCAATTACTTTGATACGTCATGGCATATAGCTAGAAGTTGTTTGTTGATGCTTTTTGGCGGAACTTTGGCTTTCTTTATGGTATGTATGTGTCTAAGCACTGGTATCAGTTCAATTTGTGGATTTTCCATCTCATAGTGAAAATGAAGCCTTCTAATAGTCTTAGTTCGTTTAGAAATGATTATCAATTATTTAAGAACTTGGACATACATAACGATAACTTCTTCATGCTTACCTAGCAACGTTTGTTTACTGCAGGTGTTGACGGAATATATTCTTGTGTCTATCACAAGTGCAGTAACAGTGACAATAGCGGGAGTTGTAAAGGAGGCGGTAACTATCTTGGTACGTCGTATAAACCTTGAAGGTTCAACCTTTAAAGTGTCTATGTATGTATTATGTCAAAGCAATTTTATGCACTTTTAAGTCCTATTTTTGCTGGTTGACTGAAGCTTACTTACCTCAAAGATATTGTACTATTCGAACACTGATAGACTGAGATAGGACGTGGATATTTGTCAAATTTCTATGGTCTATGGAGTCCATGTTTTCAACAATTTGTGTAATATAGCTGGTAATTGTGTAATTTGCTGCCCTGTTCAGGTTGCTGTATTTTATTTTCACGACGACTTTACCTGGATGAAAGGGTTCGGTCTCATGACGATAATGTTTGGTGTCAGTTTGTTTAACTGGTACAAGTAAGTGACTGAATCCTTCATGTTCTAGCAAGAAGTTATCTCATAATGTCTCGTTCTGCACTGACATTAAAATTAGATTTACTGAACACAATATGTGTGTATTCTGTTTTATGTTATCAATTTATGATCCTCAGTTAGTAGACACCTTAACTTAGCCTCAACTGATCAAAGTAAACACTCCAACTTTAAGAATACGCATCTAGATACCTCAACTCGTCCCCACTGTGTCTCGTGGACACCTGACACATAAATTTTGGAGGTGTCTATGTTTGATCCTTTTGTAAGTTGGAGTGTTCAACTGACACAGTGGAGACGAGTTGATGTGTCTGAATGTGCGTTCTCAAAGTTGGAGTGTTTAAACTGTTCCTAGCACTTTAGTCGTCCTTAATCAAAACGACTGTATGTTTACTTAAGCTATAGTAGTTCAATCAAATTGTTGATATCGAGCCATTTTTAGTCGAAAATGGGACTTTGGCATAGTTTAATGCATGCGTTGAAGTCGTAACTTTTCCATTTTCGTTACTCAGGTATGACAAAATTCATAAAGGTAGCACAAGTGAAGATGAAACTGGATCACCATTAGGAAATGCAGCTACCAAGTATGTTATACTTGAAGAAATGGAAGATCAAGACCACGGTCCTTGAAGTATTACATATGACATTCCATCTACGATGCGCTCTGATGGTGTTTTGTATTTGCAACGGAAGGAATGGGACGAACAAATGCGTAGATTTTCTAGCAAATGAAGGTCAAGTCGTATACATGAAGAAGATTTGTTAATCAAGGAAGTTGAGTTTTTTCACCTAGTAAACTTTAAGACATGTTGCTTATAGAAGGGAAATATATTACTCCGTATGTGCTAAAAAAATAATGATATACATTTTTGTATTTAGTAGAAATTTAACTTTTAAACTTCTCGTTTTACCCAAAGTTAGGGGTGAAAGTTTGGTATTCAGTTCGAGATTTCCAAATTTCGAGTTTGATAGTTAAAAATAGATTTGATTCAGTATGGTATTCAGTATACCGTATTGAAGTTGTAGTCTATTGTATAACAAAGTTAAAGACGTTCACCCACGCGACTAAAGTTCTATCCTAGCTAGAACCTTTTTTTTTAGCTTATAATAATAATGTACTCCTATACTTGAATCTGAAGTGTAAGATTGGACGTTACAATATACAGCTTGAACTCCTTTATTTTGACTAATTTTTAATATTATTTTTCTAGAGATATTGTAGGATTTGAAAATGAATGATCACAAATCTTTCTACTTTTTGTTTGTTAAAATCATGTCCTTTTCTGACCAAGTTAAAGAAAAAGAGAATTTGGTCTCTTCTTTTGTTTAGATGATAATGTTAGTGGACCTAGCTTGAAATGTGAGACAAAATTATATAAATTGAAGGTTGATTTCGATATTTAATCCGACTAATTTGATAATATTTTCACTCTTTATTTGATTTCAAGTATGCATAAAAAAACAAGTGTAACGTATATTTACATCCACACAAATATCTACACATATTTTTAGTTTAAGATTACAAAATTTTAAAAGTTGTCTATACTTTGATAAATTAATATCCCATGAAACTAAGATACACAAACTAAAACTAGCGGAGTAACTTAGTATTAATTCGATTTGCTTCATACATTGTTTTAGTACTAGACATATAAGCTCGTGCTAACACAGACTCAATAACATAGATAGAATTTGGAAAGACAAATGATTATTAACATGATTATTATTAATTTACGAGACTTTTACGATAATTTTTTTCTATTCTAATTTATGTGATACGGAATAATTTTCGTGTGTATTAGCCCATGGATCTGATGCCTCGGAGCACCCAAAAACATTTTTTGAAAAATCTTTATGAGGACCTCTGTAATGAGTTGTAAACCAATACTTATACTCACATTATTTTTTAATGCTTATTTCCGCATTTACTTTCCCTTTTTTAGGAATTATGTAAATTCTTCAATTTTTGTGTGTATTAGCCTATGGATCTGGCGCATTGGAGCACCCAAATTTTTTTTCTGAAAAAACTTTATGAGGAATTCTATAATGAGTTGGAGATCACCACGTATAATCACACCATTTTTAACGATTATTTCCACATTTATAAACTCTTTTTTAGAAATTACGCAAATTCCTCAATTGTTTGTGTAATATCCCATTAATCTGGTGACTCGGAGCACCCAAAATTGTTTTCTGAAAAAACTTTATGAGAACCTCAGTAATGAGTAAGGGAACCACTACATATACTCACACCATTTTTAACGGCTATTTTCGCATTTACATGCCCTTTTTTATGAATTATGCAAATTCCTTGATTTTTCGTGTGTATTAGCCCCTGAATCTGGCGCCTCAGAGCACCCGATTTTTTTTTTGAAAAAAACTTTATGAGGACCTCCGTAATGAGTTAGGGAACCACCACATATACGCATACCATTTTTTAACACCTATTTCCGCATTTACATGCCCTTTTTTTTTTTTAGAAATTATGCAAATTACTCGACTTTTCGTGTGTATTAACCCATGAATATTTTGGTGATATGACTTTCGGACGACATTTTTGCGAAACCCTTCAAAGGGAGTTGGGGGAGCAATACGTACAATCTTACCATTTTTAGAGTGATTTATGAGCATTAAGGAGTCAATTTATTTTCTCAATTTTTCATGTGTGTTAGCCAATTAATATTTTGGTGATATGACTTACAGATGAATATATTATGAAACCTTTATGGAATTCTTTGTAGGGAGTTGGGAAAGCATTACGTACAGTCTCACCATTTTTAGAGTGAACTTTGGGCATTTAGAGGCCAATTTATAGTAATTATGTGATTTTCTCTATTTTTTGTGTGTTATCCCATGAATAATTTGGTGATATGACTTTCAAACGAATTTTTTACGAACCTTTATGGTACCCTCCGTAGGGAGTTGGTGGAGCAGTACGTACAGTCTCACCATTTTAGAGTGATATGGCGGAGAAATAACTCCTAATAGCCCAAAATATGTCTGAAAAATGACAAGCCTTCACGTATTTCTCTCCCAAATCTCTACAGAGGATTCCGTAATGAATTTGCACAAAAATCGACCGTCAGTCACATCACCAAAATATTCATGGACTAACTATGCCAACACAAACCCAATAGCATAGATGGAATTTGGAAAGATAATTATGTTGGGATATTTTCTTCTTGTGGTGCTCGCTGCAGCGTACAATTATGAGCTATATATGTCTCCATCTTTTTTATTCTATTTTTCATTTATTTAAAATGATCATTCGATAGGTGGAATAAGATATGATATATGTTAATTACGCTTAAAGATAAAATTTATCTCAGAAATTGATAATTTTATGAGATAATTAATTATATTACTATGTAAAAGAATAATTTATTTCATCATTATAAAATATATAATTTCAGAACTAACTAATACTCCTAATTATTTATTCTGTATTTTATCTTAATATTGTTATCTCTTTTTCTTTAAATCCCTTAAGTTTTTCCTCTTCAATTATTAGGGAGCAAGTTTAAAAGGCTTGTAAAACATTGTTGTAATTGGTTGGTAGAGTCGGTGAGGAAACACCTAAGCAAATGGAGAAAGCAATGATAAATGTGGGGAAAATAAAAAAACTTTTTTTGTTCTATTTTAAGTAATACATTTAATTTGATACAATATTTAAAAAGGAATAAGACGCGAGTATTTCCTCTAGACTATGACCGAAATTTCAGAACACATTTAATTAAACTAAGATCCTATTACCCATGAACCTATTTTTTTTTGTAATTTTATACACCTTTTGATTTACTTGACATCCAAACATCTCCCACACGCCTCAACTACATAGAGTCACGGAGCATGCCACATAATAAATCAATGGATTAGTTCAATAAAATTGGATTTTAAATATGCTTTTATTTGAAGTTTATTCTTTTACCTTCTTGAATAATCGATTTCTACTAATACAACTAAGGATCGTTTGGTAATTGATTAGAACTTTACAAATATTAGTATAATGGAGATATTAGTTATTAACTATTCGACGCATAAAATAAAAACATCAATATTTTCATAACTTAAACGTACATTACTCTACAAGTTCTAAAATTACAAATCAAACGTCATATTAAGGTGTAGGCCTCATACTCCTAACTTTTCTCTGCACATATATATACATATATAAACACCCATTTTACCACAACTCTTCATTCACATTAAAGCTAGAAATGGCAGAAGAAATGATGAACAACAAACAGATCATTCTAAAACATTATGTGGAAGGTTATCCTAAGGAAACTGATATGGAATTTAAGAATAGTATCATTAAATTGAATGTTCAAGAAGGTTCTAATGTTGTTGTTTTGAAGAATCTTTACTTGTCTTGTGACCCTTACATGCGTAACCGTATGAGCAAACTTGAGGGTAGCTATATTCAATCCTTCACTCCTGGTTATGTAAGTATTTCAATAATTTACTACCACACATATGATTATTTAGTTGGTATATATTATACGTTCAAATTTCGAGAGTCAAAAAATATATTTAATGTGTTTTTATAAGTGAGTGTTTGGATTAACTTATTTTAAACAATTTTTGGCTTTTAATCTTCTTTTTAAATTTTTTGAAGGTGTTTGATAAAAAACACCTTTTTAAGGCTGAGAAAATACAAAAATAAGTTAAAAGTATGGATATTCTCAACTCGTGACTTTTAAGTTTTTGCTTATAAGCTACTTAAAACAAAGTCAATCTAAAGAGCCCGTGATCGTGGATCTGGGCAGGGTGGTGAGTACTGGCTTAATTTCTATCTTGTGGAGGTAGAGAGATTACTTTCAAAAGACTTTCAAAATCAAGTTCGAATTTTGAGAGTCGAACTTGTTAATCTTGATCTGGTTTGAATATAAAATCTTTAATTTTTTATAAATATTCAAGAACAATGTTAAAAGTATTATAAATCATAACAATTGAATATAAAATCTTTAAATAGTGTAGACCTTGATTGTTTCAAATTTAACATTATGTTTTGTCTGCAGCCTATTACAGGAAATGGAGTGTCTAAAGTTTTGAAATCTGGTGATTCAAATTTTCAAGAAGGTGACTTAGTTTGGGGAATGACTGGATGGGAGGAATATACTAGTATTGTAACAACTACTCAAAGTATGTTTAAAATTGATCATGACAAGGATGTGCCTCTTTCCTATTATACAGGAATCCTTGGTGAGTGTTTTCGACTGGGTTAAAGTCTTACATTAGTTGGGGTCTCTACATATATGGATTTGAAAAAAATAATTTTCGGGATTGAGTTAGGCCCAGGCGTCATAACTTTACATGATATATATATATCTATATATGAACCAAGTTCATCCCTATTTGGGATCTTGGTCCACACGCTCCAGTTGGGCTTGCACTTGAAGGGAGGTCTAGAGTCCCACAGTAGTACTACAACAAAACCAACTTTTAGCGGCAATAAATAGACACATTAATAAAGAGTGCTAAAGTCTTTACCGGCATTAGTTAAGTGTCGTTAGATCCAATGTCGCTAAAGGCTTTAGGGGCATATACAAAGAGTGTTAATTGCCACTAAAAATACATATTTAGTGCCAATTGATCTATTACCGTTAATTAATTGCCACTAAAGATCGTTTTTGATGTAGTGATGGTTGGTTGGGGAATAGACTGGTAATCTGCTTATATGGACTCGGACAATAATCTTCTGCTTTTGCAGGGATGCCTGGGATGACAGCTTATGCTGGATTTTATGAGGTTTGCTCCCCTAAGAAGGGAGAAACTGTGTTTGTTTCAGCTGCTTCTGGAGCAGTTGGTCAACTTGTTGGACAATTTGCAAAGATGTTAGGTTGTTATGTTGTTGGTAGTGCTGGAAATAAACAAAAGGTAAGTGCTTAAACATTTCATTCTTGAATTTTATTAGTGGCTTATAAGTTATCTTACTTATCTTAATCATTGTTAAATAATCTAGCTATCTCATCTATTCATTATTATTATTAAAGGTTGATATGTTGAAGACCAAGTTTGGTTTTGATGAAGCTTTTAACTATAAAGAGGAGCAGGATTTAGATGCAGCTTTGAAGAGGTAAGTAATCTTATAAATTCCCACAAGAAAACACTAACTAATATGGAAAAAAATAGTTCCAGGGTGAAGGTGTAGGCGACGACTTCTTTTTTAACCTTAACGATGTGGGGGGTTAGGCTTGACCCCTACCATGTCTATAACATCCAAAAAGTTACAAAAGCAGAGGGGGACATGGACCTAACCTCTTGATAGTGAACAACGAGGATAAACTAAACAATCTACAAAAAGACCAAGATGACATAGACTTTCATACTATAAGAAAAATACACTGGTTCAATTAACAAAAAAATTAAATTTGTCGTATCTTCTCCTTATGCTAAAGTTGCCACTTATCTAGTAGAAATAGTCCCTTCACCTCAGAAGAATTGTGTGTGGTGGATTGAACATTAAGGGCATATATGAAAAGATAGCTAATATAACGCTAAAGGTATATATGAACTGATAGTATAACGGAAAAGCAATGCTAGACCTTTAATTTTCAATAATATAGGAGTAAATATGACCTTTTTTTCGTATTGGTTTATTCTATTAGGTACTTCCCTGATGGAATTGACATTTACTTTGAGAATGTTGGAGGTAAGATGCTTGATGCAGTTCTTGTGAATATGAAACTTCATGGTCGTATTGCTGTGTGTGGAATGATTTCACAATACAACCTTGACAAGACTGAAGGAGTGCACAACTTGTTTTGCCTTATCGCGAAACGAATCCGTATGGAAGGATTTCTTGTTTTTGATTACTATCATCTTTATCCTAAATATTTGGAAATGATCATTCCACAAATAAAGGCTGGTAACATTGTGTATGTGGAAGACATAGCTGAAGGTTTTGAAAGTGCTCCTAGTGCTCTAGTTGGTCTCTTCTCTGGTCTCAATGTTGGAAAGCAAGTTGTGAGGATTTCATGTGAATGAATGGATTTGGATCTTTACCATTTTCTCTCAAGTTTTTACTTGAAAGGAAAGATATTGTGTCATTGTTAAATACTTAAATACGCAAATATTTCTATCATGTATTTACTAATTCTCTGTATGGTTTGAAATAATTAGTCATTAATTGATAGTTTCATACTAGATTTCAAGTCAAATATACCTTGGTACATGTATTTCTAGTACTAGATATGCAGCTACATAGGAAGAGAGGGAGCGAGAGGAGAAGGAGAGATGAGAGAGGCGAGTGAAAGAGTCAGTGTATCCCATATATATATATATATATATATATATATATATGCAAATCACACTAGATACATGTACATGTATTTGGAATACCATTTATATTTTGAAAATAGATACATAGGGAAATAGGCAAGCGGGAGAGGAGAGAGGCAAGCGAGAGAGGAGAGAGGTGAGCGAAAGAGTCAGTGTATCCTAGATACATGCGTGTCACACTAAATACATGTATATATCAGATGCATTTCATAAACATTCTGAAATATAGATACAAAAGGAAAAGAGGTGAGCAAGAGAGGGAGAGAGACCAGTAAGATAAGAGAGATGAGAGAGAGAGTCAGTGTTTCTGGATACATGTGAATTATGCTTGAATAAAATGTATCTGAACAAAATTACACCTAATTTTAATTCATATATCTGGATGCATCACATGTATGTATTTGGGAACTGAAATCTGACACAAACGATAATTTCGAAAAGGCACATAAGTAGACTCAAAGAAATTCTTATTGTTTGCCCTTGAACTTATTTAGGCAAATAACAATATTTTTAATAAAATAAACAACAAGAAAATACATGGTGAATAGTAATAATCATTAGAGTAAATATAGTGTATTTTATTAATATTGAAATATGTGAAAAGAAAAATATTATATTGTAGCACAAGATTGTAGGAGATGGTTATCAAAGAGAGAAGGGCAAAACTTTTATAAAATTTGATGGGTAGATATCCTACATAGGGAAAATAAAAAATGTGAAGAGATTTAAGATTGCAAGATTAATAATAATTAACAGAATCAAATATATATAATATAGTATTAATTATCTTTTTTTTTTTTTTTTTTTTTTTTTAAAGAAAGATGATTCTATTTCAAAGCAAAAGGTTACAGAGGAGGACCAAACCTTACCTCATACAAGAGTAGCTAGAATGGTAAGCCATTCTTACAATTTTAGCTTCCAAAAATAAAGCAAAAGAGGAAGATTGTTCCTAGTACAGTGAGGTTTCCAAAAA
>JAJOOE010007932.1:0-11081 GCA_036250405.1 Solanum raphanifolium
GGCACCTACTATAACCCACCAGTAGGTAAGCCAACCCGTAACCCGGAACAACAAGTAATGGGTCTGAGGGTAGAAACTAAACAAGAGTAGGCAAATAATAATATAAACAGGCGGAAGCAAACCAAAAACATATATACAAATAAAGATCTCTCCCAGAACCTGGAAGTCACTAGTACAGAGCTACTAACAAAATGAGTACAAGTCCCAAAAGTGGACAACAGAGTCCCGTAATCAATGCACATCCTCATAGTCCCGTCCTTCTTCTTCACAAATAGAACAAGAGCACCCCAAGGCGACACACTCGGACGGATAAGCCCCTTACCTAAGAGATCCTCTAATTGAGCACTGAGCTCCCTGAGCTCTGCAGGAGCCATCCGGTAAGGCGGAATAGAAATAGGACGGGTGTCGGGCGCCAAATCTATGGCAAAATCAACGTCATGCTCTGGGGGTAAGCCAGGTAGGTCTGTAGGGAACACATCTGCAAACTCTCTAACCACAGGAACTGAGTCAACTGAAGGGCCCTCCCTACTCACATCTCGCATAAAAGAGATGATCCCCGTCGGTGTGTGACTATAAGCACCCTGCCACAAAACTGGGGGAATACCAGGCATCGCTAAGGTAACAGTCTTGGGGTAGCAATCCAAGACCACATAGTAAGGGGATAACCAGTCCATGCCCAGAATCACATCGAAATCAACCATATCTAGCAAAATAAGATCAACTCTAGTATCATAACCTTGGATAGTCACTAAGCAAGATCGCAATACCTGATCCACTACTAAGGACTCACCCACCGGGGTCGAAACATGAATCGGCTCTGCCAAAGACTCGTACCTCATACCCAATCGGGGAACAAAATAAACAGATACATACGAGAATGTGGACCCGGGATCAAATAATATTGTAGCAGGCTGATGGCATAATAAAAGTGTACTTATAATGACATCGTCAGATGCCTCAGCCGCTGCCCTCGCCGGGGCTGCATAGAAATGGCCTTGAGCACCTCTGCCCGATGCATTTGATCTACTACCTAACCTGCCTCCCCGAGCTCCGCCTCTGGTACCCTGTCGGCTATCTTGACGATCCTGGCCCTGACCACCACCTCTAGCTGGAGGGGGCACTGCTGAAACTAGTCTAGGTGCAAGGGGAGCTGGTACAATCGCTCCTCGCCCTCGCCGGGGGCACTCTCTGGACCAATGGTCAAGAGCACCGCAATCAAAACACCCCGAAGCTGAACGCCTGAAGTAACCCGACTGCGGTAGGAAGGGAGGGAATCTGATCCCCTCGAACTCTGGCCCGTACTAGGACCACCCTGGTGATACTGGCCTCCCTCAGAAGCAGGTAATGCCGCTTGAACCGGACGACTGGACTGACCCTGCTGGAACCTCTGGCGAGGCCTATCATAGGAGTCTCTCCCTCTAGTCTGGGACCCGCTGTAGCTGCCCTGGTAGCGTGCCCTCTTATCGCTGCCCCCTTGGGCCTCGCGATGAATATGCTTCATGGATCGGGCATGGTTGACCACATCAAGAAATGAACGGCCGGCCGAAACCAAATGCTCTGTGTCGACCCTCAGACGGTACCGCAACCCACGTACAAAACAACGAACTCTCTCCTCCTCCGTGGGTAGGATCATGGTAGCATGTCGAGATAACTCATGGAACCTCGTCTCGTACTCTAAGACGGTTATAGGGCCCTGGTCCAATCTGGAGAACTGATCAAGAAGCCTATCCCTGACGCTCCGTGGCATGAACCGGGCCAAGAAAGCCTCTGAGAACTCACTCCAAGATACAGGAGGTGATCTAGCTGGCCTGGACTCTCGATACGAGCGCCACCACTGCCTGGCTGGCCCACGAAACTGGTGAGCAGTGAAGTCGGCTCCTCTCGACTCCAAGAGGCCTAATGACTGTAGCTGCTCCTGACAAGTAAGTTGGAACTCGTAGGCATCCTCCCCAATCGCCCCTGAGAATATCGGCGGTGCCAACCTCTAGAATACCCCGAGCATCTTCTGCTCGCGCAGTGGCATCTCCCCGTCCTTTAAGTCTGACATGACAGCCACATGAATTGGTGACGGCTGAACCTCTGGTGCCGCTGCGGCAGGCTGACCCTACGGCGCTGGAGCTGGTGTTGCTGGGGCAGGTGCCTGTCGCATCTCCCAATAGCTGCTAGTATCCAAAAAGGAGTGAGGCAGCAGGTATTTTACGAAAATTACCTCAAACGGGGACTCCAAATCACTATCCGAGCTCACCAACACGTTGTCCTCAAAAAATCTCACAACTTTGCCTTTTGAATCGCCCAAATCGGTTGAGAGATGAAAGAGTTATGAGGGTTTGAAATTTGAGAAATTTTTGAGACTTGTTTTCTTAGCCATTTTAGATCCGATTTTGGTGATTTTTGAGGCTATCTTGAGTGGTTTTTCGAGGAGAACATTGTGGTGTTGTCAGATTTTACTGTAGATCGCTCATTTTTGGTAAATTCACTGCTGTCCCATTTCTAATTTTTGAGAAAATTTGGGTTTTAGTTGCATGTTGATATTGTGTTGTTCCCGAGCCCCGAATTGTGTCTCATTTTGGGACATGAGCTGGGAAAACTGGTTAGGACCCACTTTTGGGGTTAATTTCGGAATTTCCTGCGCGGGTCCCACTTTCCCCGTTTTGACTCCAAAATTGACCCGTCTCCGTTTGTTGTGATTTTAGTGTCTAAACGACTGTATTAACGTTGTGACTCTATTTTTGATAGCGGGGCAGCGTTTCGAGACCATTCGGAAAGGGAAAGCTCCGAAGGAGTGATTTTGGAGCGCATGTGATCGACCTACAGGTAGGCTACGGTTTCCCTCTCTTAGATTGAGCTCGAGAATGTGAATGCATGTTGATTAGTTGGGATTTGGGTTGGGTAGTTATTGAATCCTACATAGGTATTAAGAAATCATGTTTTCGGCCTATTTCGGGAACTATCGGGTCGTGACAAGAATCCACCACCTTAAGAATTTCACCTGAAAAAGAATCACTAACCCAACGTTGTATGGTCAAGTCTCCGATAAATATTTCATCACTTGGTCTTGTTCTTGTAAACATCTCCATCATCAGGATGCCAAAATTATAAACATCACAACTTGTGGATACAATTCCATTTTGTCCATACTCTGAAATAATAGTGAAAAAGATTATAAAAGTTTCCTAGTTAAAATGGAATATGCAAAAAACATAGAAAATCCATTTATATGTAGGGGGAAGAATTGTTTTGAGTATTTAAACGATATGAGAAAACTTTGGAAAGTTGTACTATACCTGGAGCAATATACCCAATGGTTGCAATTGTCGTTGTTTAAACAAAAGCCTCCCCTGCACCTAACAATTTTGAAATGCCAAAATCACTGACATGACCAACCATTTCTTGATCTAGCAAGACATTGCTTGGCTTCAAGTCACATTAATGCACCCCAACTGTTGAATGACCTTTGTTGAGATAGTCCATTGCAGATGCAACATCTATCACTATATCTAATCTCTACAGTAAGTTCAAGAATAAGTTATGAGAATATAACCATTTATCAAGTGTCCCATTAGGCATGTATTCCAACACTAGGGCTTTGAAATCAAGGTTGGAGCAGCTGGTGATGACTTTGGTCAAATTTTTGTGGCGAAGGTTTCGAAGTATGTCACATTCTATGTCAAAACTTCTGAATGCACGTCCAATTGCACATTGAATACCTTTGCTGCAAAAAGGGTACCATTTTAAGTATTCCTTTGTAGACCTTGCTGAAACTCCCATTACCAAGCAAGTTGGTTTCGTTAAATCCTTCTGTTGCCTGTTCAATTTTATAATAGGAAATTCTTTCATGCTTTTTTAACGGAGACACATTTGTTTGACCTGTATTCTTTTTTGTTTTTAGCAATCTTACAAATACACATGCAAGGGCTAATACAAGAAGTAACAGACCCACTCCCAAACTGGTGTACAAAACTAAGTCAGCCTTTTTCCTCTTGGATGACACATGTTGTCACATTAAACTTGGCATCACCACATAGTGCATCATTATACAAGAAGGATTGACCTGTGGCATTTGAAAAAGGACCACCAATGGGAATCTCTCCAATTACTTTATTGAATGAAAAGTTCAAGTATTTGAGAGACACAAGAGTTTTTAATGACTTTGGAATTTCACCAACAAGATTGTTATAGCACAAATCTAAGAATTCCAATGCCAACATTTTGCCAAATGAATCTGGAATAGGCCCATCTAGTCTATTATGTTCCAGAGAATGATAAATCAATTTATCTATACCCCCTAGAGTGCTAGGAATCATTTTTTGACAAATCAATGATTGTTGCCGCCTGTAAATTTCCAATTTCAAATTAATAAATTGGATGAAACATTAAATTCTAAAAGATCTTTAAGGCTCCCCAAGCTTTCTGGTAATCTAGAATCCAGCCTGTTGTAATCTAGATGAAGTATCCTCAAACTGGTAAATTTTCCTAAGCATGGTGGCACGAAACCAGAAAATTTATTTCGTGACAAGT
This sequence comes from Solanum raphanifolium, assembly GCA_036250405.1. Lineage (NCBI taxonomy): Eukaryota > Viridiplantae > Streptophyta > Magnoliopsida > Solanales > Solanaceae > Solanum > Solanum raphanifolium. The sequence goes on from JAJOOE010007932.1 coordinate 4,519, forward strand.
CCAATGCACCAAGATTCTGTAAACTGCACATATATATCATCTGGTATGGGTCCTTCTATCTTGTTTCTATCTAGATAAAGTTCTTGAAGGCTCTACATGCCTTGGATGGTATTTGGAATACATCCGGTGACCTCATTGTTAGATAGACTCATCTTTGTCAAACCAGTAAGGTTACCAATTTCTTCGGGAATCATGCCCTTAAGTTTACAACCATCAAGGAGTTGGAGAAATTACCAACAGATGCTGGAAAAATGGCATCCAACAGATTATTATAGAACTCGAGATTTTTTCAATGATGCAAGGATGCTTAATGTTGAATCACTGATAAAACTATTGTCTCCCAAGTTTAGAGCCTCAAGGTATTCTAAATTATCGAGTGCTTTAGGAATTGGACTTGTGAAACTGTTGAGCGAGAGATCAACCCTTTTGAGTCTCAAAGAATTTGAGATTGAATATGTTGGGTTTTAGCAAGGTGTGAATGGAAATAAGAAGAGAAAATGAAAAATGTGGGGGAACCAATTTTGGAGGGAAAATGAAAAGTCATTGCAAATTGCAAATGAAAAGTCATTTCTCTCATATTGGTAGAAGAAAGGAAAAATGTTGTCCTTATATTAGAAACACTTCCTTTAGTTCTTAAAGGGTTAAGAAGAAGGTGCCCCTAGCGCCGTCGTCGCTGGCTCGCTCGCTCGGCTTTGGCTTTGGATTTGGCAATTGATTGATAATATTTTTGGACAAAATTATTTAATCAATCTCATTAATTGATTTCCTTTCTCTTATAAATTAATTCAGAATGTGAGTTAATTAACAAAATTAATTTCGCGTAATGGAATTTAATTGAAATTTGCGTGTAACGGTAAAAACGTTCTGAAGGGACTTGCTCCTTCCGAAAAGGCGTTACTCTTCCCAAAAAGACACAATTGTCCGAACAGACGCGTTCCTTGCTGCAAATGGCTATAAATAAGAAGTTTTTTTCCATTTTTCATTTACTGAAAATTTTTCCTCTCTGCATACATTTTCTTACATAAACAAATTGTCGATCAACTGAGTCTGTGTGTGCTCTCGTTAGTGTTCTTGCGTTCGCTAAAATTATTGAAGTTTGAGGTACCGCTACTTCTCTAATAGGTTAATCCGTTTTATCTTGGGAGGAATTAATCTGCAACCTCGGGTACTTGAGGGGATTAAATTTCTTAAGGAAACATAGTGGGTTCTGTGGACTCGGATTATTATTTCTGTCTGTTTCATCTATTTTCTGTTTCTATTTTGGTAACCTTAATACAGGAGATAACAGAATCAGAGATAAAACCACTCAGATTAATTCCTCCACAGTAAAATTGTTCTAGGTTCGGCATTCCACGACCTAAATCAGAAGGTAGAGTACCTGAAAGCTTGTTTAGTGAAAGTACTAGGACCTGCACTACTGATATGTTGAAAATGCTTGTAGGGACCGAACCAGTAAACTCATTCTCGGTTAATCCCAGCTTCTGTAGTTTCTTAAGATTACCTAGCTCCACAGGTATCTCTCCTGTCAATTATTTGAAATATATATATTAGTTACCAGTTTGGCTGAAGAGAGAAAGGAAGAAATTTTTGGATATCTTGTAAGGAAATATCATATATACTACCTTCCAAGAGTTGTTGTCCAAAAAATAATGTTATAAGAGCCGTTAAGTTTTCTAGCTCTCTTGGTACAGTTCCAGTAAACTCATTGAACGACAATGACAATCTTTGAAGTTTTCTGCATTTCTCAAGGTTTGGTGGAATAACTCCATCTAAGGAGTTGCTTGAGAGTTGAAGCCCTTCCAAGTTTGGAAGATGGTCACATATAGTTGTTGGAAGCTTTCCAGTAAGATTGTTGTTGGTAAGAGCAATCACTCGCATTGTCATAATATTAAATATTGATGGTGGTATAGGGCCAGTAAGCTGATTGAATTGCAGGTCTAGGACAGTCAAGTAACGAAGATCACCAAGGGATCTCTCCTATGAGAAAATTGGTTGCTCCAGAGGGATACATGTACAGTGTGTAGGTTTGGTAACAAACTCAAAAATGATGGAATGGCTCCGGTGAAGTTATTCCTTCTAACATTAATCAATTTCAACCTCTTCAAGTGAGCCAACGTAACTCTGCTGGAAAATCTCCATACTGACCCTGAGGGAAAAAAGAAATGAGAGGTTATGTGTGGAGGAATGGTACCATGAGGTTGCATGCTAGAAATGTTTAAAGCAGTGACTTGATGGTGGCGGGAGCTGCAAGTGATTCCAATCTAACTAAGATGTTGTTAGGATGAGAAGAAATGTGTGATTTCAGTGCAAAAAGAGCAGCTTCATCAGTAGCAAGTGAAGTTTGGTTATGAAGCAGAATGAAAACTGCAAGACCAAAGAGGACAATGCAACGTCTGCCCATAACTATGTCAAGAAGGTTTCTTTTAATTATATACCTTGTTGAGCTAAAACAAGAATTGATAATGCAAACCAATGATGTTTAGAAGACCTATTTAATTCTATCAAATTCATTTTATATACCTTACTATGGAGTGTTTTTTGGTTTAGACTTGAGAATGTGAACTTTTAGAACAACAAATTGTATGTGAAAACTGAAAAGTGCTCAATAGTCAAATATCCTGTACCATGCACTCAAGGCACTCAAAGTTTCATATATTTCTTTTGTGGGACTTGAGTAGACAATTTTCTCTGTCACAGTGTTCATACCACACTCCAAATTCTGATTTAGAGTTTGTATACCTCTCATTATTAAAGTGACTCATATATATTCATATTGTTACACAAATGACTCACATATACCCTTTTCCTCTAACGGAAGTAAAAAATCAATTTTAAATCAATTTTTCTAAAAATATATTCATGTAAAAGTAGTATAGTTGATACTTCTCACACATATTTTTTTTGGTTTTTTTTATTTTGCGGCTAATTTGGATCTATCATTTTGATGGTAAAATTTATTTTTCACTAAGTTTCTTATAAAATTTATCATATATAACCCCAAATATTTTTTACAAATACAAAAAATAAAATACAATATATCCAAAAATCTAATTAATTTTAAATATTTTTCTTACTTTTTTCTCTTTTTTTCATGCACATTTTTTCCTCATATTTCTCCACTAAAGAATGAAATAAAAGAAGAATAAAAAACTAAAATAATGATAATTAAAGAAGTAAAAAAAAATGTGTGTAAAAAGGATCATATATACCCCTACATAATTTTTTTAAAATAAAAAAATACATTTAAAAATATATTTTAATTCCATTAGATTAAAGGCTATATATGAGCCACTTTTGTAGCGGTAGGGGTATACATTAGCTATTTATGTAACAGTAAGGATATATGTGACCCACTAGTGTAAAAGGTAAGGGAATATGTGAGCCACTTTTGTAACAAGTGGTATATCAGCTCTAAATAACAAAGTGAGGGGTATATCATGCCCTTTACCATATTACAAATATGGATACTAATAAAATCTATATATATATATAATAAAAAAGAAACATAGACATGGTGATGTGGCATCTCTCTAAGGTCTCCGTTTGTATTTATCTTTTTTCTCCTTTTTTGGCCTTTTTTCTTATTTAAATTAATTATTGTATTGTAAGTAAACTACTTAATTTATTACAAGTAAATATTTTATTAATGGAGGAACATTTACAACAAAAACTCTTCACATTCTTTTTTTATTTGTTTGCCTCACTTCTAAACATAAAATGAAAATATTATTTTATATTTTAAGTATTTTTCTCTTTATTATTTAATTTATTCACAAGGATTTATTACCCATGACTTACACCTCTTTAATTTTTACTTTTAATAATATTCATAACTCCCATAATTTTTATGTCCATAATCTCCAAACTTAAATTTATAAGTTTATAATGTCTTATGGTATTCCTTTATTTTGCATATAAATTCATATTTAGTTTCATGAAGATTCACATTCAAAATTATACTTTCTCTTCTTCATCATATTGGTTTGTGAATGAACTAACAAGTAACCAAAAAAAAAAGTACATGAAGGTGAGAAATATTTCATTTTATTCTCAAGTCTTTATTTTTTCATTTTCTCTATTTTGCCTATATAAATTTATATTTAGTTTTGTGAAGATTCACATTCAACATTATCATTTCTCTTCTTTATCATATTTTTTGTGAATTAACTAAGATGTAGCAAAAAAGAAGTACATGAAGGTAAAATATATTTCATTTATTTTTATTTACTTGGACATGTTTTCTTAATATTTTATTTATGTATGTATTATCATTCACTAAGCAAGTATGATAAAAAAAAATACCTTATTAATAATAAATAATGTGTTGTCAGTATGCAATTGTTCTTTGTAATAGTCAGTTTTTGGGATATAATGTAATTTGATTATAATATTTTTAGATTTCAAGAGATGATTAGTATTTAGTATTGTTAGTACTATTGAAAAAAATATATAGATATATTACATATAGTTCAAATTTCTTCTTTCTTTTAATATAATTATTTTTTAATTGGTATATGATATTTTATTTATTCATATTTTTTTATTCAATTGATAGCATATGAGGAAGAATTTGACAAATGGAGCAAAATATGATGGCGGATCTACTTGCAAAGGAAGATGATAGGAGGGGGAGGGGGAGGGGGGGGGGGGGAAGGAGCATATATAGAGATTATTTTTGCTAAAACATTTTTTTACTTTGACTTGTATCAGTTACTTAGTTACTTTTGCTAAAAAAAATAAATAACTTTGATTTGTATAAAAATTTTAGCTACATGTATTGTCAATGACTCAAGGCTTATCATTTGGTCCTTTAGTATTTTTTTTTATGAAGCACAATTAATATAATTATCTCATTTCAACAACAAAAAAAAAGTATGATGATTAGGAATTTCATTTTTATTATACTTGCAAAAAGTAATTGAAAAATAAAATATTAATTTCACGATGCCATTTATTACATATATAACAATCTATTTTCATCGCTATTCTTTTTTGTTTGAAATGCATTTGTAATATTTATACAGTCATCGATTATTATAATTTTTTGTTCATTGTTTGTATTTTCACCCCTTATTTTCATTTATTTATTTTATAAATAAAATCAATGCATAATTATTAAATATTATTCATAACTTTCGTATGTTTCATTTTTCATAATTCTTATAAATATTTAATTATTTTAAAAAAAAATTATAATAAATAAATGTAATAATAAAGACACAATAAAAAAATTCAAATTCTTTTTTACATAATTAGAATTTGTATATAAAATTAATACTCCTACAAAAGATAGAGGAAATTAAAACATACAAAATATTTTCAACATAATACAATATATTGTTATTTCAAAATATTACCTCTTATTCCATTTACTTCACCACCGTGAATATTTTGTTCTACTATATACATATGAATAGTTTGCACTTAAAAAGATGCAAAAAATAATAATTATTTGATATGTTTATAAATGATGAAAAAACGTATCATATTGCAGATGAAGATAAATAGCAATATTATCTTATATATTCAACACTAACCTAAATATAAATTTTACATATTATTATCTAATAAATATTTCATATAGCCACACGAAGCGCAGACAATTTCACTAATGGTAAAATAAAAGAAGAAACAAAGTTGAGTGGAGCCCCTTCTTCTTTGTACTTGTGACAAATTCAAAAATGTGTTTCCCCGTACCAATTTGATTCTTCTCCTAATCTCATTCCTCAAACTTGTCCAGAATTTCTTGAAAATACATTAATTATTCTTAGATTTGTTGGATCTTGTTGATGTAGTTGAACCTTGTCACCTTTAGCTTTGCCACTCTCATTGGTAGTTGCAATTGGACAAACTCTTATAACACTTTATCATTCTAACTATGATGTCTACCATGAGTTTTTAAAAATTATTTTTGTGTTTTCCACCTCTCTGTTGCCTAGGAAATTGTTGTAATAAAGGTGTTGAGGTCTTTAACCAACAATTTTTAGCACGTGGTTGTTGTTATTAAAGAACCCAAGGATTTCTCTAATAATTTGATGAATTAATGAGTTCTTTGTTAGCTCATGAAGATAGCCACACGGGCCTGATGAGAAAATTGAAGAAAAAGCATTCTATGTGAAAGTGGACTCATCTTTCTCCAAAGAAATATCCTCAAAATTTTCTGGCGGAGGTAGAAGAAAGAGGCAAATTTTGTGGCTGCAATACAAGCAAAAGTCAATTCAATGAAATACATCAGCCTAAGAGTTATTAGCGCATCTTCCCTATAATAAGGCATAGCCAGTTGTCAGTTAGTTATTTACTGCTTATAGGTTTAGTACGACACGTTTATTATTAACAGTCCACTAAGAATACACCTCCTATAGTAAAGGAGTTGTTGTTGGTCTTCACTTGTATTTAAAAAGTTTCTCTACTTATTGTAAATGTATTACAAAATTTTATCGTTTTTCATCCCCAATCTTTATAGTATCAGAGCGCTTCTAAACTCCAACGAGTATTGATAAATCTGCTCATCTCTCTAAAAAAAAATCCCATTCCTCTATCTATCATGATGACTCCAAGCACCT
>JAJOOE010007938.1:0-14561 GCA_036250405.1 Solanum raphanifolium
TTAAACTAAAACTCTGATAGCCTCCATGGCCAACATCTGACCTTATAGTAATTAAGTATGCATGATATGCTCGTGTATCGTGAATATATATATATATATAGATGCAAATGCATGACATACCCAACCAAATGCTAGCAATGGTGGTGCCTTCCGATAGCTAACCGACATCATATTTGCCAACTTGTGGTCATCTGTACAATATACATAGTCTTTTGGGCAAATAGGCCCCCTTCCCTTTGATTATAGTTCGAAGTAAATGCATAACATACCATGATATGTTATAAGATTTTTATGCACATAGTAGGCCATAACAAGAACTTAGCCAATCTTGGCTCTTCTGTACTCTTATTCTCATAATCTTGTAATCACTTTCATATAAGATACAAATGTCTTGCAGAACCACATATACTTTTAGAATAAACATGAATACTTAACTCGACTTTAGAAAGGTAACTTAAACCTGAAGATGTTCATAAGGATCTTAAGGTGCTGAAAGAATCTCCTCATGAATTTATTTAACTCTCCTATGTCCATTTAGGCTTACAAAACTCATAATAGACTTAAAGCTCGTGACTCGACTTTTAGCTTTAAAAAATTAGTCCTTTAGAAACTCAAAAGAAGACTGACAGGCTTGACTTTATTTGTAAACGACTCTAATTTGGTAGTCGTATGGTCCTTTTTAGAAACAAGATTTCTTGACAAGTATATAACCAAAAGAATAGAGTAAAAGATTTAGTATTAGTATTGTTTTCAAATAACATTTTTGTAAATGCTTCTAACAAGAAAGAATTGCTTAACAACTCCTTGGATACAACATAATAACTTTCCAACATATCTACCAAACTTAACTGTCAAACTGACTTCACAATATTATAAGGGTGATAATTATACGGTAAAGATACAAAATACAATTAGCTGACATCCCAATGCCCTTCATAGAGGGTCTTCCTAGCAACAAAATAGTAAAAAAAGAAATGACTCATTCGACAATTTGTAATGTTCAAGATTCGTGCAATATGAAAAAGAAGGATTTTGCCTTAACATACCTTAAATACGGGCTTGAATAACTCGATGTATTACTCGATTTTCTTTCAATTATCAGATAAAGAGTCAAAAGAATATATTTTTCCACTAAAAATTCTCCTTCCCACATGCATATATATTGAAGAAAATTTGTATAAGTTAATGAAAATAATGGAGGGGACTTTTGAAGTGAATATGTATATATAGATTTCATATGCTGCAAAAAGTCACATGACCGACAGTAATTTAAGTTCCACATTTATTTGTATAATCATATTATAAAAGGCCTAGTTAAAAATGATATATGCCACCACCTTCACATTTAATTGACTGTACTCTCCCTCCACTTCCACGTGGAAGTGGAGTGGCACATTAAGATTTTCTTTTATCCCATTATGTATATGCTCGGGTATTGCGTAGGTTTGTGATAAAATATATATAAATTTTTAAATATATCATAATTAATAGAAAATTATTTTGAACAAAGCCTACCACAAATAATAATAATTTATTGACATAACAAGGCTTACTGTCTCCGTTAAAATGTTACTAATTTATAAAACTCTTTATAAAAATAATACATGCACAACTATATCGTAACTAAATAATTTTTATATTTATTTAGGACATTTTAGGAAGAAACTAAAAATATATTCTTATCAAATTTTAATTTAAAACTAATATTTTCGAGCACAAGCGATGTTACAATAAAATTCTCAAACTTAGGCTCGTAAGCCTTCTATGTGAGATAAAGGATAATCGTAAACACCCAAGGTGTTACAAATAGGTAATTTACCTACTGTTTATTTGGGCGCGCCATTGGGTGCAAAATCCTAGTCCAAGGCTATATGGAACAATGTTGGTGAGAAGTGTGAAACAAGTTGTCTAGATGAAAATATTAATATTTATCTATGGGAGGAAGACTTCCTCATCAACTCAGTCCTAGACTCTCTACCAAGTACCAACATATCTTATTTCCCATTCCAGTAGGGATCGTTCAAAGGATTGACAGATGCAGAAGATCCTCTTTATGGCAAGGAAACAAAGAGAAAAGAGCTTTTCATTTGGTCAAACGAAAATCCCTGATAGGTGGTAAACCTCATGGTGGACTAGGAATTTGGAATCTGCAGTTGTAAAACAAGACACTCTAAGATAAAATGGTAAATGATGTATTCTCAAGAAACTCAAATATTATGAGTGTGATTAAAGCAAAATGTTGAGAGGAAGACAAGTAGATGTCAAAGGAAGTTAATGCAGCCTATGGGGTCAGTTTATGGAGATCCATGAGGACTCTCTGGTCTGATATGAAGAACCAAACATCAATTGAAGTATCCAATGGACATGATATACTATTTTGGAGATAATTGGCTAGGGGATGAGTTTTTTGAGGCTCTTTTCCCTGATATCTTCTGTCTAGTGCAACATCAGCAGAAGACAGTAGCAGAAGTGATTCCTCAAGATTGGCTATAGTAATTAGTAGAATGCTAAATGATTGGGAGGTGACTAGAGTGGCTGAATTTCACAAGCAGTTGGAATAATTTAAAGGACTACAGAATGAAAGTAACAAGTGGGGTGGTAAGGTCTAGCTCAAGTGGCAAAAGGTGGAGGATTTGTGGCTTAGGTCACAGGTTCAAGCCCCACACCATGCAAAGCGAAGCTCGGTATTTAAGTGGAGAAGGGTAGAGGGGCGGGTCCATTATCTACCGAGTTTAGAAGGCTATGATTGGTCCAAAGGGCGGGTCACAGGCGGATTTCTCGGTTATAAAAAAATAAATAAAAAAATGATGAATCTATCTAACCACCAAATTGCTAATTGGCCATGAAAGCATATATGAAGAAATTTAAGATTCCCATAGAATAGTCTGTTGGTTACTAAACAAAGGAGGCTGTTTTGACTCATGACAATATCGTCAAGAGAGAATTTGACTTTGTTCAAGGTGATACTTATGTTGAGAAGAAGCAGAGATAGTTAGCCATCTATTCCTACATTGCAATATAACAAATCAGCTATGGAAGGTCTTTATCGATCTAAGAGGCATTCTTAGATATTTGAAGTTCTTTTATGTTGGATTGAAGCAAGAGCTCAAACAAGGGACAAAGATAGATGGAGAACTGTCCCATACATGCATATGGTGGACAATCTGGAAAGAAAAGAATTTCAGATGTTTTGAGGGCAGTGTGCCAGTGGCAACTTGCTGCAAAAGATCAAGTTTTGAATTGTATCTGGCTTTTTTTGTTTTGTTTTTGGTGTAATCAGTTCTACACCGAGGATACTGTTACAATTGTAGATGTTTTAGGTTCTACCTAGGTCTTGACCCTTGTTGTGGCTCTTCAAATCTCGAATATCTCCTTGTTACCTTGCCATAGCTCATAAGTGATCTCTTCATAGTTCGTCAATTCTTTTGATTACGGAACCCATCATTAGAAACAGAGACATGGTGTATGTAGGCAATGAGTCCAGAACTCTGTTATGAGAATCAGTCTACTATGTAAAGAGAGATATTGCCGTCTTCTTTTTGGAGAGTTTCCTTACACACCTCTCTAGTACACCATCTCTAATGGAAATGGAATGGACTAATCAATATTGCACCCAAAGTGTCAGCCAAAAGATAAAGGCTGATGGGTGGTTGTCTGGTGACTGGGTTCTAGAGAGAATGGAGAGCCTCTCTCTCTCTCTTTTGAGTCTTAAAAACTCACACATGATCCCAACAAGTCTTTGTTTCTACTTAATTTTCCTTGTGCAGGCTGCTTTCCTAATATTGGTATATTACTATGTCTATGCATGAATTGTAGGAAGCCTAGAGCTAACATTAGTACTTACAATAAGAATAATATTTCACAATAATTGGAAAGCTGAGAAGATGTTGCTTTGAGTGGCTTTACACTATTATCCTTGAAAGTAACCATTAATTATTCCCCTAAAATCTGCAGACTGTTCGTTTTAAGAATGAGCTAGAGCGTAACATTACCATCAAGCTTGGATATGCTAATGCGAAGATTTACAAATGTGAAGAAGAGCGCTGCCCTAGACCCATGTGCTATAAGTAAGCTCTTGAAATTTAGAGAAAAGTGTACTTTTGCTTCATCTGATTTATTGTAAGTTAAACAAAAATCCTTTCAGGGCATATGGAAGTGGAAAAGAAGACAGTCCCATGTGTGATGTCCCTGGTTTTGAGAGCTGCAAGATGAAACTGCTGAGACACGTGTCCTTTGTTGATTGTCCTGTAAGTATTTCATATGCCAATCTACTGTGTAATCTTGTTTGCATTTTGGAGTTAATAAGGCGACTAACCTTTGTTGTATACAAGTGGGAATATACCGTAGTATATCTTCTTAACTATAGCTAAAACATTTTGGACCCTTCGAGTTTTAGGTGCTTATCATATTGTTTCGTTGACTGAAAACTTCTGCATCTATTTGATGGTTTTGCTTTCCAATATCTGAGCCTGTGCGGTTTGTCAGTTTATCCTCACTTGTCTATTTTTAGATACTGTACTCTTTAGGTGTAAGGGTGCAAGCAAATGGCATTTATATCATTATGTAAAAGGTACTTTTTCATAGAAGAGGAATCTATTTTTATGTTTTAAATTACCATTGGCCTGCTTAAATTAAATGGAATTGTATTGTATCTCTTATCGTTTTTGGTGTAAAGAACAAATTGTAGATGATGAAGTAAAGATAGTAGATTTCCTAGGAGAACTGTAAGTACTTGTTTCTTATTGTTTAGTTCTTTTGTAGTCATGTTTTTGGAGGTGGCCAGCGTACCCTTAATGCTGAGGAATACAAAGCTAACAGTTTCAAAAACATAAATAAAATAAAATTACCATTGGCTGCCTTTTGTTTTCTTCAAACTTTTCTGTTTTAAATTACCATTGAATGCATCCGCGTAATTACGGTGAAGATGGCTGAGCATCTATTCTGCATGCCTGTTTTTATTGCATCTTTTTCGTCTGTAATTCTCTTTCTGTCTTTCTCACGGGTAGTTTGCAAGCATACATTTCTGTTTTTTTTTGGTAAGGAAGTTGTTGATTGGTATTATCCAGGCATAAAACTTTCCCCTACGTTTGGTATTTTGTTAGCCCTTTAGGTTTGTTGTATGATAAAATAGTCTATACGCCATTGATTTTTTTGGAACGAGAGTATGTGTTGATTTTTTTGGAACGAGAGTATGTGTTTATTCTGTGACTTTTGCTGCAGGGTCATGATATTCTCATGGCTACCATGCTTAATGGAGCAGCCATTATGGATGGAGCATTACTTCTAATTGCTGCCAATGAGAGCTGTCCCCAACCTCAGACTTCTGAACATTTAGCCGCAGTCGAAATTATGAGACTCCAACATATAATAATTCTTCAAAATAAGGTTGATCTTGTTCAGGAAAATGTTGCCATCAATCAGCATGAAGCTATTCAGAAATTTATTCAGGTTAGTGGTATACGGTATCGGTTAGCCTTGCACTCTTTTTGTGCTTGATCCATGAAGTTATATAATGATACTGTACTTCAACACCATGTTCAGGGAACTGTAGCAGATGGTGCCCCAGTTGTACCAATCTCTGCTCAATTGAAGTATAACATTGATGTTGTTTGTGAATATATTGTGAAACGAATTCCGATTCCTGTGAGGGATTTCACTTCACCACCAAATATGATCGTTATTCGGTCATTTGACGTTAATAAACCTGGTTTTGAAGTTGATGAGATCAGAGGTGGCGTTGCTGGTGGCAGTATTTTAAAGGTATGTTTCTTATTTCCTTTAAACTAGCGAATATGCTATGCTCACAACATCTCCGCGGTCATAGAGCTTTGTGATTGACCCGACAGATTCTTGTTTTTATCATTTACCGTAGTGGGGTGCTTATTCTTACCTGGACATTTAAGAAAATCTCATAGCAGCAGTTACATACTTGGTGTCAGCAGTTTAATTCTTTGTGCAGGGTGTGTTGAAGGTAAATCAGTTGATCGAGGTTCGTCCAGGTATTGTTGTCAAGGATGAAAGTGGCAACATTAAATGTACCCCCATATATTCAAGAATTGTGTCACTGTTTGCCGAGCAAAATGAACTACAATTTGCCGTGCCTGGAGGCCTTATTGGAGTTGGAACAACCATGGATCCAACACTGACACGTGCTGATCGATTGGTGGGACAAGTTCTCGGGGAGGTTGGATCACTTCCTGAAGTTTTCGTCGAACTAGAGGTAAATGACTTCTTCAGAACAATCCAGAATAGGACAGTTAAAATGTGACTAGTAGATATCTCCTATTAACTGTTTTTTAGGTAATGAAAATGTTGCACAAGTTTTGTACTCTGTTATCTGTTGTAAAGAATTGCCATTTCCTTTTCTTAATTTATTGTTTTTGAGTTAATTTATAGTTAAGTAGGCCCTACCCAGACCCCACTTTGTGGGACTACACTGGGTATGTTGTTGTTGTTATAGGCTCACTTGTTAGATCCATTTAATTTTATAAGGCCATGTGCTCACATATCCTTCATTGAATCTACCGTTACTCCTTTGTAATGCAGGTGAATTTCTTTTTGCTCCGTCGTCTTTTGGGTGTGAGGACAAAGGACACAGAAAGGCAGGGTAAAGTTTCAAAGTTGGCAAAGGGAGAAATCCTTATGTTAAATATAGGGTCTATGTCAACTGGGGCTCGCGTTGTAGCTGTTAAAAATGTATTTGCGAAACTGCAATTGACGTCCCCAGTGTGTACCAGCAAAGGCGAAAAAATTGCTCTAAGCCGGAGAATCGAGAAGCACTGGCGTCTTATTGGTTGGGGTCAAATCCAAGCTGGTATTACTCTTGATGTTCCACCGTGCCCCGTCTAAGTGAATCGAAATAGTCAGTTACTGAAAGAACAGGGATAAAGTAGTGAAACAGCATAAGACAGTATCAGATGTGGGAAGGCAGGCAGCTGCTGGGAACAATTTTTGTCAGGTGGAGGAGAAAACAAAACATTATTTGGAGTTTTCGAAACTTCATGATCTGCAATATTTTACTTTCCTTGCTTGTGACATTTTTCTTTCTACCTCTCATTTTCTTTGCCTTGTTGGAATGGTGTTGTACCTTGTGTAATTCATTAGTTGGGGTGGATGTTAAAATGAGTTCCATCAGAAGTATTGAGCTAGCGGCAGAAAATTTGAACCACCTTATATCTTCTATCTCTTTGCATCAGTTCAAACTTTGGTCTGTGTTGATATTCGTAAAATACTCTTTTCTTCTTATAAGACTAATTGTTGAGTGGTGCTTGCTAAAATAAATATCAAACACTTGGTCATGCATCTGCTAAATTAAATTTATGTCCAGTGCATAGCATTAAAGTTTTATGTGCCAAATATATAATGTGAAGAATTATAACTGCTAGATTTTCCTTAACTCAAGTAATTAGGTATTAGTGACCTGGTTGATTGAATGGTTTTACAGGTATCCCTGCAATTATCAGCCGGATCTAAAGATGAAGTAAGTATGAGGAGAAGAATAACGGCCTAAACAATGAAAATATCAGGCTTACTCATCTTAGTTGCATTTATTTCAGCTGAAACAATTGGTAATAATGAGTGTCCAGTAAAGATGTCACTAGTTGTTTCACCATTATATCTTGTCAAAACTCTTAACTCTTGATTACAACTGTATGTTACCATTATTGACTTCTCTTTAAATGATTAAATTTCCATACAAGTAGCTAGGGGTGGCAAAATCAAACTCAACCTGTCTAAGTTTGAGCGGGGTATTGACCCGCTCATTTATTAGTTCAACCCATGTCATAAGAATCAAGTGGGGTTCATCAAAAATTGTGTATACAACATTTAGCATGTAGCCTTGTCATTCTGGTGTTTGAACCTGCATTGTGCCCCTAAAAAAGGGGATGTGAGGACATGTGATATAGTAATATAACATAGAATGAAACATAAGGAAATATATAAAGGGAAAATGACCACCCAAAGCATACTGAATGAAATGCGAGAAGAATCAAGAAAATCCGACTTTAGAATAAAATCAATGCTTAATCATTTACATAAGATATTAGTAGTTTTAGGCGCTTGTCTTAACAACTCACACCTTCTTGGTTAACAATAGTTCTTCCAAAATATTTATGTGATAAAAGTTAGCTCAAGGGTTCATAATCATGGTTTATATTTCATCATCATGTACATCCTATCGTAAAATCATAACGTTCTTACTTTTCAAGAAAAATCGCAATTCATAGTTTATCGTGTTTTCTTGGTAAGAACAATGAAATTCATAGAATAGGAACATAATAAAAATTTAAGTTCATGACATTTGGAATGAAATACATAACATTTCATAGCTTAAGCACTAACATGTCTCATGAAAGAAAATTACACAAGTATGAAGAAATGCAATGTATAAAAGAACAATAATGTTTTCACACAAATAGAGCAAGTCTTGCATACCTTAATTACTTAAAATTAATTGAATAACGACTGAATATTGATGAGGAACTCCAAAACTTTTTACAACTAGTTCTTTGAGAGGGGTTTTTGTGAAAATTTTATTATCGTAGAGAAGAATCGTGTTAAGAATTGCATGCACAACCTTAGAAAAATTTAGAAATACTCTGAATAGTATTATCCTGATGTGAGTGAGTAGAGGAGATAAAAGTTGTCCTAATGTACGGAGAAATGACTAAAATTTCTAATGTGTCAAACCTTCGTCCTTAAGTAAGAGGTGTTACAACTACGGACCATAGTAGGACTCAGGATCACAATGGTGCAAATTTAATTTTTTCATCAAACACAAAAAATCTCACTATATGCTCAATTGCTCATCAACGTTTTCAAAACTATTGTTCTTGATTTAACTAATACACAAAAAACACACCTTTCAATTCAATTATCCTCTGATACACAAAAACAACACACTCCAAATCAAATATCCTCTAATACACAAATAAAAAACACCTTCCAATTCAATTATCCTCTTTTAACGGAGAATCTTATTCCGAAATAATTATTAATGAAAAAAGAAAGAAAAGTATAGTCAATATAACGTATATAAGTAATTGTACGTATTCATCTTCAACTTGTCATCTTTCTTTCATCCGTAACCAAATTGTATTATAGTATAGTACTATTTACTATAAACCAGAATCGAGCTTATCATCGCCAAATATGCGTCGTCGAAAGTCATCAACCATGCGAGGTAATCCTTGGCGAAGGGAAACTGTTGGTTCCCATCCTAAAAGTTGTTTTGCTTTTGAAATGTCTGGCTTCCTTTTGTGGGGATCATCTTCTGTGTTTGGTTTAAATTCTATCTTTGCATTTGGATCTATTGTTTCTTGTACTACCTGCAAATAGTAATATTAGTTCATGATACATCTCTCAACCTTGTAGGGCTAATATTTAAGAGTACTTATTTGGGAGAATTTAATTAAGAAATTAAATTAAGGGTGTACTGTTATATATCTCTAGTTGTCAAAGATGCCACACACTTCAATATAATATCAGAGTCAGACTTATCTCAATTCTTGATTTACTCCAGGTTAGACACACATTCTATATATTGCTCACTCTTTAGTTGACAGGTGCAGAAGTAGTAGTAGTGGGATGGGGGACTTGGTCTGGTCTTGACAAGTCTCACCTTTTTGCGCTTATATTTGGGGTTGATGTTAGACCTAATATGTTCATTTCTTATTATGACACATATCAAAGCAGATAGAGATCTCGAGTCAAGTCTCACAACAATTTATGATTATAAAAGAAAAATAAAAAGAATATACACATGCTTAGCAATGAAAAAAGAATCATATCCACATATAAAAAATGTATTAAGAATATAATTATGTAATTAAAGTATGCTCTAACAACCTAAGCACAATATGTAAACTAATACTAGTACATGTACAAACATACTTGCATCTATAGTTACTTCCCTAAAACTATTTTCATGTCTATTTTAGAAGGGATCAATTGTTTAATGTTTACTCACTTATTAATGATGAAGCACATATCCAAATGAACATGAGATGCAAAGATTTAATTAGTACTAATACCTTAGCTAGTTCAAGCATGGTAAATTCACCAGGGTTGCCAAGATTGAAAGGACCTACATGATTTCCTTCCATCAACCTCATCAATCCTTCTACCTGTGTTTATTATAATATCAAAACATTATAGGCCTCAAAAAATTAAGAAAGAACACAAATTTGTCAAGGAAATATGTGGAATTTACCAAATCAGAAACATATTGGAAGCTTCGAGTTTGCTTCCCATCTCCATAAACAGTTAATGGTTGCTTTCTCAATGCCTGCAAATATATATTTCTAATTTATATAGCACACTAAATTAACAAATCCACATGACATATTAGTCGTGTTCATCGACCTCCTTTGTGATTTATTAACGGAAATTTTCTTTTAGATGGACAGAAAAATTTGTTCATTTGTCTGGGAAAATTATCCGTTTTCGATTTATATATGGAATGATGAAGTAACACATACCTGTGCGACGAAATTGCTCACAACGCGACCATCATCTATGCACATACGCGGTCCATATGTGTTAAAAATCCTAGCAATCCTAACCTGGAAAAAACAACAATGTTCTTAAAATAATAATCTCTTCATATTTGAATTAAACCTTGAAGTTTTGATTTTGTTATATATGCAAGGAAGGTATTTGACATTAATTTTGAAAACAAAAATGTACAACTTTGCTTTTAAAAATGAGAGAAGTATCAAAAATACCCTTAAACTTGACGCAAATTATTAGTTTCATCTCAAACTATTGACAGCCTTAAAAACACCCCTCTACTTGGACTAACTAAAGTTAGATACACCTCCGATACACTCCCGATATGCAACATGACATAGCAAGTGGTCTCAAACTCTTGTAGGAGCATGGAGTTTTTAATAAAAACCGAGAGAAGTGTTGAAAACACCCCTAAACTTGACGAGAATTTAGGGGTGTATTTCACTAATGTTGCAAGATTGGGGGTGTATTTAGCTTTAATTAGTCAATTAAAGGGGTGTTTTTAAGGCTGTTATTAATAATTCGAGGATGAAACTAATAATTTGTGTCAAGTTTAGGGGTGTTTTTGATATTTCTCACTTTAAAAAATAGTGTTGAATTAGTAGTAAACCTCAACGTTAAGTCCTCTATGATAATCCATGGCCAAAGTCTCAGCTGTTCTCTTTCCTTCATCATAACAACTCCGGACACCTGCTCAATCATCAAACCAAGTCTAGTACCGTTAGATAAGTCATAGGATTGGCAAACGAGCGGATCAGATCGAATATGGACGGATCGAAAACAATAAAATATTTGACTCGTCCATATTGAATACGGATTAAAAATGGGTTAACCAACGTACTATCCATGGTTACAGGAATAGTCAAGTGAGAATACAAGTTAAAAGTCAAAATAAGCTTAGACTCCAAGAAAACAAGAACTCATGAACAATAACAAGCTGAGAAATGAATATAGTTAATATGGATATCTACTTTATTCATCTAGATATCGTTTTTTACGAGATAATAGTCATATTTGATCCATTTTTAAATTATCAGTTATGATCAAACTTGCATTTTATGGGTTGGATTGGATGGTTATTTGCTTTTTCTAACCATTTTGTCAGCCCAATTGATTAAGATAACAAGCTGAGAAGAGAATGATTGAGAATCTTATAGCTCAGTTGATTGACTATCTGAACTTTCACCTTGTTGATGAGTTAAATTTTTTACCTCGCAATCCTGTCTCCCATCTCCCATTTTCCCTACCCAAAAAGTTTTAAAAAAAAAAAAATTACTTAGTTACATGGTCCATTGACATGTGAACAAACTATAATGAGAATCTCGATTACAAGAATAATAAAATATGGATGAAGGAATTGACTAACCAATGGGATTAACATTGCCCCAATAAGTTTCAACTTGAGGATGCTGCAAAGGATCACCATACACTTCACTTGTGCTAGTTATCAGAAATCTAGCTCCTACTCTTTTTGCCAGCCCCAACATGTTCAATGTTCCCATCACATTTGTTTTGTGATCTCTAACTACTTAAAATCAAGGAATAATCTTAACCAAAAAATTAACAATCTCCAAAAAAGACATTATTATTTTAACGGAAAAAGGTTAAAATTACCCTCGAACTATAAAAAACACTCCACATGGTAGTCATGGATGGATGAATTTTGAACTCTTATCACTAAATTTTTATTTATTTTTAAATAAGTAATTAATAGTCATTCCAAGTTAATTTAAAAGATCACATGGAAACAAGTTATTAGTAGTAAAAGGATATAATGGTCTTGATGGGATTATACTTGTAATGAACAGGAGAAGCAGGGCACGCCAAATGATAAATGTGATCAACTTCAAGCAAGATAGGCTCCACCACATCATGTCTAACCAACTCGAACTTAGGGTTATTGAGATGGTGCAACAAGTTCTGTTTCTGACCAGTAAAAAAATTATCAACGACAATCACACTATCCCCTCTCTCTATCAACCTATCCACCAAATGGCTCCCCACAAACCCTGCTCCACCTGTTACCAATACTCTCAAATTCTTCCTCTTCAATCCCAACGGCACCTTTCCACCTGCAAAACACTTAATAAACTTATAAAGGTCCATTTTCTTAACACTATTCAGACTTGATATATATTTGATGAAAAATAAATATAATACGTTATTTACATGCCTGCATTAACGTTGCGGTTGGATTGATCATGATCAACCAACTCATACGTTATTCTTCGAGGAATCGGAGTTGATGAGACATGATCAAGGGAAACAGAAGCACTGCTGATAGTACGCGGGGAGAGATTAATGATACTGAGTGCGGAAACTGAAACAATGATTCCGATGAATAAACAGATGAGTCGCTGCTCTCCAAGCACGTAATTAACGATGGAAGAAGATAACGCCTTCTTGCTCATCATCGTGTGTTTTTTTACACTAGTTTTCTCAAGATGTTCAGCTCCTCCCATGCTGGACAAATTTTAAATTTTTTGTTTTTTAGTTTTGGATTATGGATCGATGGGTGTAATAAGAGATCCGAAATGTGGGTTGTAAAAAGGAATGAGTCATGGAATAGCTTTGAATTGTTCTAAAGTTGTTACTTTGTGTGATAAAGACTCAACTAATTAATGGCTTTTAATTAATCTTCCTTTCTACCTATTTAAGCTAACCTTAGCTTTCTTTACTATAGTCTATGTAAAGATTAAAAGATTCTTTTTAAAATGTTTAGATCCCTAATGTATTATGACCAAGTCTAACAATGTATTTCTGGTTTTGTTATAAAGTGTTGTTTCTACTCTATGTTGAAATTAATTGTGGAGTTCTGATGCTATTGAGTGCAATAGTATGTTATGTAGATTTGGAGCGTGACTATTTTGTGGAGAGATGATGAAATTGACTGTAATTCTTGTTTTGAAGCTAACTTTGAGTATATTGAATTTTGTTAGCATCCTTAGCATGATATAGATATCTATATTATCCATCGAGTAACATTTTTAATCCGTTTAAAATATGGATTAATCAATTATTTATCCATTTTTGTTTAACTTGTTTTCACTAGCTTATATTCAATTTAACCTGTTTGGTTGGCACTCCCATTCCTATATACAACATAGGTACCCAAAACTTTAATTTGCACATACTTTTTTTGTACTGCTAAGAAGGGCACTTTCGATGAATCATTATCTGTAAATAAACCACACAAAAATCAAAATGAATTGGGAATGATGTCTGATCTTAGCCAAGAAAGCTACAACTATAGCCACAAAGTTCATTAGCCCTTCAGAAAAGGGACTCGTGCTGGCGTAGCAGCATGCCCACATTAATCACATATCCTAAGGAGGAAACCCAGTACTAAAAATTTGATATAGTAAAACTTTTCCATACAAAGCTGTGCCTAATCAGTTCGGTTTTATTCCTTGTGAGAATGGGCTTGCGGTTGGAGGAACTTGGCAACACGTTCTGCTTTAGCTCCTGAGCTATGGTCATAGTACTCGACAACTGCAGCCCCTGCTAATGCAGCAAGTGTGAGCGCCTGTGCGTGCAGCCTGATTACCAACAAAAACAACAGTTACTCCTGACGAAAGCTCAAAAAATAATAATAAGGCAGTTCTAGTTAAGACGGACAATGTAACTGTCCCTTCTTCAAGACCACAGGCATCACATTGTAGAGTGCACCAGACTCTACTCTTATAACAGGATAACAAGGCAAGATGTACAAATTGCAAGAATCTTAAAAACAGAGCATTCAAGACCTGTCAAAGTAGGATCTTTTCTCAATACTAGGAACACATGCACATCCTAATATCCTACTAGCTTTCTCGTATTCAACATTATAACCATAAATCTCATTTAACGAGTATCAATACATTCATCTTACCCACCAAAAACTAGACAATCACAATTCACAACAAGCTAAAAGTAGAACAGCAAGGGCATTCGAACATAACACAAGGAGATCATCCATATCAACATAATACAATGAAAAATGGAACAGTCAGGGCATTCAAACTTAACACAAGGTCATCCATATCAACATAATACAATAAACAGGCACG
>JAJOOE010007942.1:0-19283 GCA_036250405.1 Solanum raphanifolium
GGTGTTAATAAATAAAGTGTTTTTGTAAAAGATAAAAGTTTGGTGTTAAATTTGAATTTTTAAAACTTTCCAAATAATGAGATTTGGCCCAAATACTAGAAAAAACTAGTATTTGGGAATTTGGGTTATTTGCCAAAAAAATTTGCCAAATAATGAGAAAGTGTATGGACAAACAATATTTGCCAAATTTTTTCCCAAGTTTTACTTGGGAAATCTATGGCCAAACGGGCCCTAATATTTGGGAATTTGGGATATTTGGAATATTTGCCAAATAATGACAAATTGTATGGACAAACACTATTTGCCAAATTTTTCCCCAAATATTATTTGGGAAATCTATGGCCAAACGGGTCCTAAATATGTACAAATATTAAGTTTCAAACGCAGTTATTAACACTTGAAATCATCGTTATAAAATTTAGAACCCATAAGGTTAATGTTGGGATAAGCATTGTTTTGATAAATGAGGAAATGCATGGAACACGTTGGCAACTCCTTGGGTTATGAAATAATTCAATAGCTCCGGGCTCCCTCACTGCATTCCAAGGCAAGCTCCTACTAGATCCTACTATTCCTGATATTCCTACTGGATTTGAGCAACTCGAGTACTTCTAGCCACTAACGGCTCATAGGCCTCCTCATCCCGAAAGGGAAAGGGAGCAGAGGGTAGGATATGATCACGTGATGGACACGAAGGCATTAAGAAAGCAATCGCCCCCCCCTTTGATACTTAGGTTCTTCGGCTAGCTTAGGGTATTTTTCTCGGCATTCCGCTTCCCTTCTTCGAGTCCGATGGGCTGACTTGGTCATAGCTACCCAAGTGGGCGTTTCGCGTCCTTAGTCTCACACGTCTTTGTACTAAGAGCGGATATGCATCATGTTGTGCTTCTAAACGGCAGCAAATCCTTCTCACTTTTTTGATGCCCTTTCGTTCTTATCGCTCCGGATTCCGATCTATATGACCTCCGGGCGGTACAAAGTAAACCTCTTCCGTAGAAGCAGGTAGTAACCTAACCTTTAAGAATTTGTTCAAGGGAGGACCCTCTGATCTATCAATGGAAAGATCTCCATGTGTGGCGTGATAAGGAATCCTAGAAAAGATCGATTGAGACTCCCTCCACGGAGGAGCCGTCTTAGGAAATGACTTAACTTAAAAGACAGATGCCGCCGCTGCGAGGCGAGGGAGCAACTTGTCTGGTCTTGCGGTGCACTCATTCCCGTTACGAGAATGAAATGACGCCCCAGCTTGACTCGAGACCAAGACTCCTTACAACTCGCACCAATCGCGGCACTGAGCGGCCGGAGATTGATTGAAAAGGCAGGCCCAGCCGACCCTCTCCCCCCCTCATGAGAAACTGTTTCAAGAAGGACTTCTATTTCATAAAGGAGTTTCATTGCAAGAAGAACTCTAAATGAAACAGAGTTGTGGAATGAAAGAGGAGTCAGTGAAGGAGTAGAAAACTTCAGAAAGCAAAAGCATAAATAGGAGGAGAGGTGTCCATACTAGACACACACTTACAAAGCAAAAACAACTGAGAGATTGATTTCTGAAGTGCTGTTGAACAAAGAATATAGAAGAACAGATCTAGGAAGTTTTCTTAGTATTTGTGATTTTTATATTGTTAGATCAGTGATTTATAAACTGATTATAGGATCTTAGTCTTCAAGTTGAAGGCAACTCGAAGACATTGGAACACATACCTTGGAGGTTTGTGCTAGAATTGAGATTAGATAGTTAATCTTTAGGTTACATAAACTCTTTGTAATCTCGCTGTTGGTTGAGGCTCGTAGTTATTTAGTGAAGTTGGGGTAAATCATGTTGAGGAACAGGTCGTGGCTTTTACACTTTTTGAGTCGGGTGTTTCCACGTAAAATATTGTGTTCTTACTTTACAGTCTTTACACCTTTTTTGAAACACGTTAGGCAACTTGGTTCACTTAAGTAAAGTCTGATATAAAAGTAAAACAATCTAGGTCGTGTAGAATATCAGTTAAAATTCTGACTTCTCCCATGTGAAAGATGATCATCAGAGCAATGGCATACCTGCTTTCCACGCAAGAAGCAACACTAAACTGCTACAATTGACCTGAACAAAGAACACATTAGAGACTGGTCTGAAGCAATTAACTCGACATATCTTTTCATCTACACAAATCTTTATAACAGTCGCTCATTATAATGGTATTTTGATATAATAGCTCCTGAACGGACTTTTCATGTTATATTTTACTTCACTATAATAATATTCTATTTTACTTCACTATAACAATATTCTATCTATAACAGCAATGCCATTCATATTTTACACTATTTTGTAAAATTACCACTCTATAGCAGTTGTACACAATTACTGTGTAACACTAATATTTTGTAAGAAATATATTATATATTAAATAAAATATTAATAAAATATTTATGATAATCATCATTAAACTAGCAGTTAAACCTCTAATATTTTATTAAATTGGTTAACAAGCTAAATATTTGGACAAAAATATTCGTCAATTTAAGCGAATTTGCGGCAAGAATGTTCCGACTTTAGTGTCTTATTACTTGCCGGTTTCTTTTCATAGAGTTGATTTTTTTATATGTTTTTTATTCAATTTAATACTATGTTCGATTCAATTTGTTTGTCTTACTTTTCCTTTTAGTTTATTTTAAAAAATGTATAGTCCTTTTTTGACAACTCTTTAATTTTAATTTTTCACCTAACATGTCTAAGACCACAAAATTAAAAGATATTTTGATACTTTCTACGTAACTTTAGTTTAAGACTATAAGATTAAAAGTAATACATTTTCTTTACTTTCTTAAATTCCATATCAAGTTAAAAATTAGACAAACAAATTAAAACGGATGAAATAATATATATGCATAACTGTCTAAAGCTGGTGAACTAATTGAATTGGTGCATATTCTTGAGAAGCATCATCAATATGCATGCATTATTCATTCAAGTACAAAGCAAGTATTTATTCTGATGTTTATGCTTTTATCTCATTCTGTTGTTTCCTAAAATACAACAATAGCCTAAGAGATTTTTTTTAAAAAGATAGAAAAAGAAAAACACACAGACATTTCATCTTTTTAATCGATCATAGGTCAGTAAGGCATAATAATTATAAATAACCAGAATGAAAAGTGAAAAGGAGTTGGAAAAAGAAAAATACAAACAATACATAGTATCAAATGGACAATTACATTTCACATAATAAATTAAACAAACATATTGTGTATATTCATAATCAAACAAAGAGTAATATGGAGATGTCTAGTTCAGAAAATGACATTAATGTCTAGTGTCAATTTCACTAGGCCATGCATTTGTTATGGTTTGTTCCAACTTAATACGATTAGTCTTTATTTACTTGTACTTTAAGCTTTTATATTACTCCGTCTCATTTTATGTGGCATCTTTTGAATTTCGAGATTCAAACAAGTCTATCTTTGACTATAAGTTTTTCATAGATCTTTTAAACATTTTGAATTATCAATAAATTGAAGATTTCGTGCACAAATTGTCGGTCAAACTTAAATTGTTTGACTCTCAAAAAACGAAAAGTGTCACATTAAATTGGGACAGAGAGAGTACCAACTACTTGATATATTACCTCCGAATGGGCCTAGCATTGTGTGATCCAAATTTAGTCGAGGCTCCAATACGGGTTTCGACACCAGGTGAGAATTTTTTTTAAAATAAAAAAAACTACTTGATATATATTTGACAGTTTTTTTTTTTTTGTAGCTATTAGAATGTTTTAAAAAAGAAAACTTGTTACATTGAAGGAGAAAAAGGATAATGAATGTAAATTATTATTAAGCTACGGTTGTAACAAGTTGAATTTGTATATTTTAGTGGGAGTTTGACCATAAAAAATAGACGTATTTTATTATCAAAGTGGATGTATTTCAATAACATATTTAAAAGAGTTATATTCAAAAGAACACATTATTAACTCAATTAATGAAATATAACGAGAGAGAAAAAAAATCTATAATATTCATACTCCAAACAACACCTATTATTAAATTCGATTAATAATGAATAACAAGAATACAGAAACAACATAAACGATGATTGACTGAAAAAACAATAATTAAATATTAATTACAAAATTATATATATATATTTTAAAACTTATAGCTATTACATCATTAAATAGATAACAAAAAATTATACTGTAATAATAACCATAAAAACTAACTTAATAAAATTGAGTGACTTTTGAAATACAAAATAATCAACCCGTTATATTTGGCCATGAATACTAGTTTGAATTATTTTTTATTTTTTGTGAGTAATTTAGAATAAAAAAAGTCATTTTTGTGTTATTCAGATTTCAGAAAATTCTGAAATAGAACTCCAAGTTGAATTTTGAAATTTTATGGTGAAATTTTTTTTTCAAAATTTAACTTCAAAAAAGTACGCTAGAACAAGTAACATATGGCTTAATATATAGTGTAAAATTTAGTCTCATCCTTATAGACCCTAATTTGAATATATTTTACGTATACATGACAAAGGAGTGACAACAACATTAACTACGCTTTAATCCCAAATAAATTGACGTCAACTAATGAGAATGCACATCGTACAATAACAAGTTAAAAGATAATACACCAAAAAGTCTTTTTGCAAATCATTTTCTTCTCATTAAATTATAAAGAATCACAATATTTATTTATTAATCAAATTATAAAGAACCACAATATTTATTTATTAGCTCAAACGTTTTGTATGTACAAATGCAATGAACCAGCAGGAATGGGACGAATGATAAGAATAAATGAAAAGGATAGCTGATTATTAAATCATTTAATTAATAGTAGTAGCATTTATTATTATTTATTATTATTATTTGGTCAACAAGAGTGGGCGATACGGGCCCGATAGTGAGAAAAACAGCCATGTGATCCAAAAAATACAAGGTATCCGAGGCTCAAATATACATTTTTACCTCAAATTTAATTAAAGAAAAATATATATAGTATTTATTTGAATTTTAAATTTAGAAAAAATAAAATAAAAATTGTCAACTTATATTTGGATATGACATCTGAAATGACTTTATACTATATTACGGATTTTTTAATTGACTCTTGAACTTACATAAAAAGTAAGGATCACTTATAATGATTTGCAAATAAATTTGTTGAACTTGACTTGACATAATAACATGAGAAACTTGAGCACTTTCACTAAAAAAAATCATTTTAAGAGATAAGGATTCAATTTGACAACCTTTTTCTTTTAATCTATCCTCACTCCACCCCAAAAAACTGAATTTAGTTTGAATTTATTTTAGTTTACAACTTTCTAGAGTTTGCAAGCAATTGCACACTGAACATGTTATCACAAAGTGTTCGCCATAGAATACTCATCCAAAGGACAGAAGTTGTGGATTGTCCCGGGTTAAAAAAAAAAAACATCTCTTTACAACAATCACATAAATATCATGCCCAAAAAAAAGTTATTTTTCAAAAAGTCCTCTTTCTTCTTTATTTTGGGAGAAAATTATGGACATGGAGGCTTAACCTTAAAAGGCCTTTTGAAGGGCTCCAGCACGAATGGGTTTGGGCCGCAGTGGCATCCCAACAGAAAATAACGACACTTTACAGGGGTAAAACCGGAAACTAAAAAACTCACATTGGCGGGAAAGAGAGCCGTTGCTCTTCTACACACCAAAAAACTGGCGCCAAAAATCTAAATTTTCAGTTGCCCATTGCCCGAAATTTTACGGGCAGCCCACTTTTTTTCCTGTCCCCCTCCCAAAAAAAAAGAATTTTTTTCATATATATATTTAATATAAGATTCTTTATGAATCTCATATTTTTTTTCTCTTAAAAATTATTGCTCCAAAGTTCAATCTCCTCTCTAACTTTTTTTCCCCCTTCATTTTAGCGCCTTTTTCCCCAATTTCTTTCATTCAAAGTTTTCGCAAAAAATTCACCCTTTTCGTTCGTTCAGTTACTTTGATATCCTCTGTTTTTCTGTCTGCTAAAGTTTGAATCTCTATTCAATAAAAGATCATTTTTTGCGAATTGGGGTTTTGTTTAAAACATGGGTTTTTCGAAAAAACATCAAGTAGAAGTGAACAAAGAAGAAAATAAGAAATGGGTAATTGCTGGAATTGCGATTCTTGCTCCGTTGAGATCAATTTCTACGAAGTCAAGAGGAGATAGTTCTGAAGATGAAGAAGAATTTTCAACAACTCCGACGGCGAGAGGTTCAAGGATACCGGAAAGACTTCCATGTCCACCGGCGCCGATGAAACGCCGGCCAAAGTCCACGTGTCATTATAATAGTGGTAGGGAGTTTTTTAATCCACCTGACCTTGAATCTGTATTTATACGCCATGTGGAAAGAGCTAATTGAGCTAATATGTGTAAAAGGGCAAAATGGGAACAAAAAAAAGTTGCTATTTTGCTTTTGTTCTGTTTCTTTCTTCTAGTATTTTTTTTTTTTTTTTTGAGTTTAGTAAGTTTTATTAGGTTAGTTTGTTAGGTTTAAGTTGATGGCGATAATGTAATATACAAGTTAGTTTGTAGTTTTTTTATTTTTCTACAATGAGAATATGAAAAATCTCAATTTGCAAGTTTCTATGTGTGAATTGGTTCAAAATATGCTTCTCAATTTGTACAACTTTTGCCTATCTGCTTTCCTTTTTCCTAATATGTAAAACAGGTCAAAAGAATTTATCTCAATTTGCAAGACTTTTGATGTCTACTATTTTTGTTTTGATATGTAAGCTGGTTTTTTTAAAAAATATATTCCAATTTGCAAGACTTTCTACTTCTATTTCACTGTGTTTTTTCAAACTCTAGAATAATCTGCAACCTGTACCACAAAGTATGGTGAGCACTTTGTGTATTGCAAATTCTTTGTGATAGGCTCGACTCAAATGACATTAAGGAGGAATCGATCATGAATCATCCGTGTAAATAACTATCCTTCAAATCAACTGTGTCATCTCAAAGGACTCTGTTTCATTGTTTATAATATGTTAACCGGATTAAAAAAATTGCATCTCAAGTGAGTAGCATTTAGTAAGACTTTCTGCACTCAGCTTTCCTTGTTTATATATGTACAACAACATATTCGGTGTAAATTTTTTAAATAGAATTCGTAAATTAGGATTCGAAAAGAATGATATGTATGCAAATTTTACCTTTACCCTGTTAATTGTGAAGGTAGAGGTTATTTCTTATAGTTCTTTACCTCAAATAACTCGATTGATCTCACAAATAAAATTTGAAAAAGCAATATATATATAAAGATAGAGATTATTTTTATTAGACCTTCGGCTCAAATAATGCGAATAAAATTTGGGTGCTTCATAGTATTCTTATTATTTCACCTACTTCAATTTTGCAACTCTGTTTTTCAAACCTAATCAAGCAGATGCACGTGGATTTTAAACAAATGGAGGGGGGGAGGGGGAAACAAAAATAGCCTGGATACATGTAAATTAACTAAGGTAAAATCTTTTATTCATGGCTGCACTGCACGGATGCTGTCTTCACTAACAAATTCACTGACCAATCCCAAAAATTAAATCATCTCTTTTACTCCTAATGAAGTTGCACTTTTTCAGCACATACCAAAAATATTTTTATAATTATAAAAACATTTCATTGGTTATACAATAAAAGTTTTAGTTTCTTTATAAAGGTACTTTGTTGATTATATTGGCTATGTTGTTGTTTATGTTTCTTTTAGTGAAGCTTTGAACTCTTCAATTAATCTAGACATTATTGAACTGTTATATTCTAAAGGGAACAAGTAAAAAGTTATACTGTTGAATCGATGTAGATTATATCATATTAAGTTAAAATGTAGGACGGAGGGAATATTTCTTTTCTCTCTTTGGGAAAGGATATTGTAAAAAGGAAAAAGAAAGAAAAAAAGAGTATAGCTTTACTTGGCACCCAAGTACTTTTTTGTAGCATTTCAATATAGTCTTTGTGTGTGTCCCACTTTTAATATGTTATGTATATATATTGGCAAATCCAACTTCTCCTCGTTAAAAATGCCTCACTCGTAATTAAAAGACAAACACATGCATAATGGAGATGTACTGTAAGAGAATCCTATGTGGGGTAACTATAAAATAAAATGATACTCATTGAAATTAATGCACACCACTTTTGTGACAAAGAAAAAGTTCGCCTTTTTTTTCTTTTTCTTTTTCCTCTATTTGGTATTTATATTAAAGGTCGATTATTTCAAATTTGTACCGTTATAGGACGGGGACGCGCTCCTCCTTAAAAAAAAGTTCATTCCTAGCTTTCAAATTTGAAATATTTGGTTAAGAAATGAACAGCTTCATTTACTGCACTACATTATTTGATAAATTTATCTTTATTCGATTATCGAGCATGACTTAAAAGATTCAAATTACGTGTTTAAATAAATTTTATTTCATATCGCATGAATGGGATCGTTAATGTATTGTCAAATCAACGATCTTTAGGGAATGACTTAACATGTTAAATTTACCTAATTAATTGAGTTAGAGTAGATACCTTTGTGTGCATGACCAGCTACTTAATTAGTGTATGAAACTTTTCTCATAGTGTAAGGTGCTAATTAATTCAGCCTAAAATAAAGATTAAAGAAATTATCCTAGGGATTAGAGAAGTTTAGCAAAGCAAATTCATAATCTGCAATAGTACACCTAACTTTGTCAGATTGACTAAAACATTGTTTAATTTACGTCCTTTAATTTAAAAGAGTAGCAGTAGTAATGATTTATTGCGAAAATTATGGAGAATAATAAACATTCAGCTTATGTTAGATATTATAGCTACAATTTAAGAAAATTATAATTTGCGGCTACTGTTTTTTAATTTTTGTTATTCGTCTGATTTGTATAAATACAGAATTTATATAATTCAGTTCCTGATTGTATAAATCCAAAATTTATAATATGCTTATCCTAGCTATTTGCATACGATTTATGAAAAATTTATAATAAATTACCATGTTTGTATATTGGCAAGCGAAATATACAAACGGAGTTTTGAAAAAATCTTTAAGGTATAGATACAAAAATTATATATACTTATCCTATTTGCATATTCGCAAGCGAAATATACAAACAAACAAAAATATACAAACCACAGTCTCCATAACAAACAAAAGTATAGCTATGGAGCGCAATTATCAAAACTATAACTATAGAGTCTTATTATGTCTATTATATTTGTTATTTCTGAAATATTCTCCAATTTATTTTATTTTATTTTGCATTATCAAGTCACCTACAGAATTTTACCACAAAGATTTAGAAAAATGTTTTTTTTTAATAATCAACATATATATCGTATTAATAGCGAAGACATAATTTTATTTAGGAAGTTCAAAATATGAAGAATGCTCCAACATCTATTATATATAAAAAATAATAATATAATTTTAATCATATATAAAATAATGTAACTTTTTATCGAAGAAGGTTCAGATAAATCTCTCAAGCCCTACTAGTTCTACCGTTTTACAATACACGTAATATTTAGGCTAAAGAAATTAAAATTGAACCCTTTCGATAAACATAACCTTGAATAGGTAATTACGAAGAAGTCGTTTGTAGAAAATGAAACTAAAATTAGATTAGAGTAATAAAATAGAAAAACATTTACCCTCCAATTAAAATGAAGAGTGCTAGTTTAGGATAAGTGTGAATTGTT
Source organism: Solanum raphanifolium (assembly GCA_036250405.1). Lineage (NCBI taxonomy): Eukaryota > Viridiplantae > Streptophyta > Magnoliopsida > Solanales > Solanaceae > Solanum > Solanum raphanifolium. The sequence goes on from JAJOOE010007942.1 coordinate 9,691, forward strand.
ACCTCGTTGGGAGCACCTATGCATGCACCCAAAATTATCTCTTTTCAAATCTTATCTTTAAACACACAAAAAAGACAACTCTAAATAATTCTGCATCTATAGAAGATAGACTTTAATGATTGGCTGAAAAAAAAGATAGTTTTTAAAAGTTAAACTTAAATGATTTTTATGTTAAAAAAATAATAAGCAGAAAGAGTCCAAGAGTAACTTTTGATTTTTAAATTTTTAAGTCATTTTTTAATTTTATCAAACACTCTCAAAAATTAAAAAAAAAAAGACTTAAAAATAGGTTTGATCAACTTTTAAATCAATCCAAACAAGCTCTAAGTGAGCATTTTAAACATAAAGTTCATATACTGACATCAAAAGATGTGGTTCAATAATTAGGTTTCAATTTCCCTTAGTTGAAAGTCTCGGTTCAAGCTTTGGGTATATAGAAATTCTTGATGGGAGTGTTACTCTTTGAGGTCCTATTTGGCACGGATCCAAACTAATCAGGCTATAATGTGAATCCAAATACCAGGTGAAAAATAAAAACAAATAAAAAATTATACACTTATTGAATTCTTTGATCTCAATTTTTTCCCACACAATCAATATTTCTATGTGTAAGTTGCGAAGAAATTTATATTTTTTTTTAAATTTTTTTATTTTAATATGTGAGCCATTTTTCTTTCTATCTCTTAAAAAATCACTCTTTTATAATTAAAAACAATTTAACTTCAAAAATTTTAAATAATTTATAATCATACAAATAACCCTACCTAAATTAGAACAAAGAAAATAAGAAACAAAAAACTCAATACATAAATACTTAATTTATACATTATTAATATTTAATACATAAGTAACTCTAATCAACCATCTCAACAATCTCTAATGGAATGATGAACTTTGACTAACCTAAATGAAGACTAAAGATAATAGTTTTAATTCATCTCATTTCCATTATATTATGGCCAAGGAAGAGTAATTTATTTGATCAATCATTATCTGTTTTGGTGTAGGGACACTGATTTTATTAGCCAGTGAGTGAATAAATTAGATATAGGGATAAGGCACAAGTATCCTAGATTATGATCGAAATTTCAGAGACACACAAAAACTTAACTAGGGTCGTATTATCCTCCCCCCACCCAAACTCATTTTTTCGTATTTTTGTGCACCTTTTATGCTGACATGGCATCTTCAACCATCCAAGTTGGTTATGTTTGTACACATGTGCTGCCACGTGTGTAAATATTTTTTCTAAAAAAAGTTATTTTATTTTTACAATTTTTTTTTAATGTTTTATATTTTAAAAAAATATTCTTATTTTCTTTATCTTGTATTTAAATTAAGTTAATAAACAATTTTTTACCTTGTATCAAAACTTTTTTTTACCTTCATTCATTGTTTTTTTCCTTTTATTTTTCTATTGGTTTTATTTTTTTTTGTCTTTCGTTTTGATTTGATTTCAAATTTAATTACAAACGTCTTATATTTAAAATAAGTTACTTTTGGGCAGATGTCATAATAAGTGAAGAAAATCAAATAAAACATTAAAAAATTAAAACATTAAAATCAAAGGACACTTTTAATTTTATTTAAAAAAAAAAAAATACACATAATTTAAAAAAATAATTAAAAATGAAAAGATGATAAATTAATTAAAAAAAAGTTAAAAGTGAAAAAGAAATAAAAATAAATATTTTACAAAGAAAGAAATAAAATTAATTAAACATATATAAATTTTAATAACAATAAATATGTGTACTAACTAATTATAAAATTACCAATAAAAAATGACATGTGTCCAATTTGTGTACTCATCACTTGCCTTCAAGAGAGTATGCATTCTCTATGTCATGTCGTGTTTGTGGTGTATTTATTCAATTTTAAATTAGTTTAGGAGATAATAAGACCTTAATTAAGTTTAAGTGTAAGTGTGTCTATGGCATTTCGATCATAGTTTAGGGGGTACTTGTGTCTTATCCCAAAGATATATAATACTTCTTCCGTCCATTTTTAGTTATCATGTTGCGTTTTTTGAAAGTCAATTTGACTAATTTTCAAAGTTAAATTAGATACATTAATTTGATATTTTAACAAAAAAAATTAGACATTCAAAAACTATACAAAAAGTATATAAATTGCAATTTTTTGCATATCAATATAATGAAAAATACATCGTAAAATATTAATTAATATTTTTATCATTTGACTCTAAAAAGGAAATCATGACAATTAGAAATGGACGGAGAGACCAAATACGTAAACTATAGTAATTTAGTAAACATACAAGGATAAAGATTCCTATTGATAGGCCTAACATAGTTAAGCTTGATTTTCAAGTGCACAAAGATAAACATCAATTATTGGACCTTATCTTTCCATCTCATCCATTAGGGTCAAAACATTATTAGTCGTACGAATTTAATTATTTTTTGTTGCAATTTATGTAACCTTATTTAACTCGACATACAATGTTAAGCTTTTTAAATTTGTGGTAGGAATATTAATAGTTTGTTTGGTCATATTTTTAAAATTAGTTTATTTTTTAAAAAATAAATAGTGAAAAATAGTACTATGTGTTTGACCAAAAATTTAAAATCACTTTTAAATAAGTAACAATTAGTGTTTTATTAAGTTTTTTCAATGTTTGACCAACATAGGCAAACAAACAAATATATGTCATTTATGCATTAATTTTATAAAATAGAGTAACTAATATCAAGGATCATATATTTTTAATAAGAACGACATATTTTGAAACTGAAGAGGAATCCAAGGGAAAAGTATAATGGGGGGTTGGAGGAATCCTATGGAATAATCAGTTGCCCAGAAAATGATGCTTAGAGTACTACTCCATTGTTAGTCAAGTGTGAACACTGAACACAACAGCACGTTTCCCAATTTTCTAAAAGTAAAACAATTCAACTCTTTGGCGGGAACTTTAAAACAATTTTTTTTTGTATTTGTACTTAATTTTAAAATTCAACATGTTAAAAAATGTGAATCGTTTCAAATAAATAATATATTATATATTTAAAATTTTGGAACTGGACAATTGCGCAAAGAAGTGTAATTTTTTTGGGGTCCACTTTTTTATCACTAAGATTATATGTTTTTTTCAAAAAATATATATTAAAATTTTAACTGTATCAACTAAAACAAATATAAATTCAATTATTTAAAAATAGAGAATAATTTGGGAGGGAACAAAGGTAAAGTAAAAGAGTCAATATTATATTTTTAAGCAGGTTGAGTCATTAAAATAACTTAAATGGATATCTTTTTTATTTCTTAAAAAAATTGCTTAAAATTTAATGAAAAATCAACTAAATATGTTGAGACTTTTATAGGTTAAATACTCATAGTTAATTGACTTTTGAATTATAAAATAAAATTAAGAGACTTTTTAGGAAAATCACCCTTAGTTAAGTGACATCTAAGTAGAGCTGACAAAAAGGGCCGACCTAGCCCCACCCGCCCCAAGCCTCGCGGGCCAAGAAATTTGAAGGGCTGGAGGGCTGGCCCTTCATTTGGTAGGGCCTGAAAATGCTCAACCCGATCCTAGAAGGGTCGAGGGCTGGGGCGGGCTAGCCCTTTTTTTATTCTTTTTTTAAAAAAATTTATAATTCTATAACATCAAGAAAATGAGAAGATTTTCAAATCAAATATGGCAAATAATGGTGTTGTTTCAATAACACCAGGAAAAATCTAGTGTAATTAGCATGTATCTCGCATACCAGATACACAAGTGAGAAAAGAGTGACAAGCAAGATGGGAGGGAGGCGAGGTTGCGAGATTCGTATATGTATCTTAAATACATGCGAATCTACTTGGATAAAGTGTATCTAGAACAAATTAACCTAATTTTGAGTTCATATATTCCAAGATGTATGTATCTGGGTACGAAGATTCATAATATTACAACATAGCGTGTATTCAAATAATTAGATTATACACTAATGAAATTATTGTAAATTACTCTTAAATAAAAAGTTTTGGCCCATGGGCCGACACCAGCCCAACCCCGATCAAGCCTCAAGGGCCAAGGACTTATATGGGTCGGGCTTATAAGCCCCAGTTTTAAATGTGCTTAAAAAATCTTATTCCAACCCTATCCTAATAATGGGTAGGGTTGGGCCGGCCCCATGGGCTAAGCCCATTTTGCCGGCTCTACATCTGAGGTATCATCTCATGAGAGTCACCAGACTCATCCCTATGATTAATATTAAAATTGATGTAATTAGTATTAGCATTACAATTTTAACATATTCAAAAGTTAAATTATTATTACTACTATTGAAATAATTTTCTTGTAAGACTATGAATTTGGACGTTTGTCCGACTACACGCCATTGCTGGTTGTTTTTTTTTTTTTTGAAAATAAACGATTCCTTCAAGTGTATCTTACAGAATGTAGGCAGCAAGTTGAATATATTCCTACTCCTGGACCATTAGATGAGCTGATGGTTATGTATTCAGTTAACAGTATGAGAAGCCAAATACTCGTAAAGAAGCGAAGATGACGACGATGATGGATCAACAAATGTACTCCCAGTTCCATTTTGCTAGTATACAAATACAAAAAGAAAGAAAAATTGCAGTGTATCAACAAGGATACACTAATGTATGAACACACAAAACCCAGCATGGAAGGTGAACCATACACATGTATATGTATGTCGCACTGTTCCATGTCCAAAGAGACTCAGCCCAGTTCCAGAAGTCACCAACTCTTGCATTGTCAAGACCTACTAAAGCTCCTTTCCACAAATAATAAGCTACAGGAGGAAAAACCAGAAATATTAACACTACATTGCATGCTGCCCTAATAAATGACTTCAACGTTTTAGCTTTAGCATCGAGCATCAAGGGTCTAGCCATTAAACACATAGGGACCAGCATAAGTGCGCCGAGTTCTGCAGTTGCAAAGTTTATGACTGACATTATGCAAAGTCCAGTACAGGCAGCAGCAATTGTGACTGATTTCAAAAGGGTCCATTCCATTCCTTGAGTTCGGCTCATGTGTAGAAGAGAAAAGGAGGAACCCAGAATCGCTTGCAAGATTAAGAGGGTGAATGCTGAAAGGATAATCCAGCTTAAGAGGTTGGTCAGAGGTGGTGAATCTTGTACTAGAGACAGAAAAAGTGGAAGTAATGTTACAACGGCACCCCAAAAGTGGACAATAAACACGGTCTTCGCTGCATGAAGCCATCTCCAGGATCGAAATGTGATGGCTGGGATATCAGGAGAAGATGCGACCTTGGTTTCCATCCCAGAAATCCCTCTGGTAGAATCAGCGAAAAGAGAAGCTGCGACCATTGGAAGAGGAGCAACAAGCAAGGCAAACGGTATCATGTAGACTCCAACTGACACAAATTTATTCGGAGATGTCAAAAGATAGAGAAAAAATGACTGGTGAAACTTCTCAAGCAGATTATTTACAGAACGGATCACTCCTTCAACCAATCTGCAACAAGACAAGAAATTTTGAAAGACAAATTAGTTGTGCTATTATACAATATATGAATTGGGGAGGGGGGGGGGGGATTTCCAATTATTAGCAAACAAAAAACCACTTCTAGCGTTCCAAATTGGCCCTCCCTTTTCTGTTCAGGGGATGCCCTAAAATGACCATCCCCTCTCTAGTAATAGCACTCCTTATCCCATTTTGTCCTTTTTTTATACTTGATGAGTCCATTTTTGTCCTTTCAAAAGAGTTTAAATAAACCTTGAAAAAAATAAGGTTTATCCACAGAAAGTAAGATAACATTGAACATTTTGTGAGGGTTAAGCATTAAAATTGGTAAGAGGTGAAGATCACGCTTCTTCAGAGTAATGCAAACATAAAATATTTACAGTATTTGTTATAATTAAGTTGAAATTAATGTTACTAACTCATTAAACCTCCAACATACGAAAATGAGAATATTTATTCCAACTCCTCAAAGAAACACCTTACATATGATTTCAAGAAGGCATCAAAAGATGACATCAATCACAGTTGATTTTTCATTTTTCAATAAATTAACCATAAAATAATTAATTTGCCGCACTCAATTTCATATAAGATTACTTTAGTAATCTACTAAAAAGTTGGGGGAAAAGGAAGAAGAAGAGAAGCCCTGAAACTCAAAGAAGCAGCAGAAAAGGACTTGCACATTGGATGAAAAAGAAAGTCATATAATTGAAGGAAAGGAATAAGTGAATCAAAAGAAGTAGAGGAACATGAATGGTAAAAGAATAAATGTCACAAACACTAGATGAATAAGAGGACAACAAAGATAACGTTCGAATTTCGATCATACGTGAGAGATGAATCCTATTACTCAAATAGAAAAATGTCAATTTTCCCCTTCACTTTTTAATCTTTTAAACTGAGATTTGAAGAATCCACCTTTTCTTGTTTAGAATGGTAACAATTCTTATTCGGATCATTATTGACTAAATGCATACTTCTCTTAAAGCACAATGGATTCACCCATGTAGCAATAATCCTGCGCTTTGCATGCTTTTTGTCACTAAGAGGTAGCTTATAATAACACTAGGGGAGAGAAGGGCATTGAGTACTGACCTGCCACCTTGCAAAAGTAACTCGTTTGGTCGGTTTTTGTAGTTTGCTACACGTTTTGTTGAGATCTCCATAGTAATGGCATCAACTTGATAATCTCGAAAAACACCGTGAGGACCTGTGGGAACACCCAGTGCCTAAAATAAAGTAACAGTTGCAACATATGATCAGAAATCCAACAGAGTAACTTACCTAACGTTCACAAAGACTAATTTTTCTAACTTTGAAATGTTTTTTGTGACTAAAATCTGTAGCCTCCATCAACTGGAAGGACACACAATCCAACCACCAACAAGCCACAATTCTGTTTTCTAGAGGGTTTGGGGGGATGGGATGTTTTGAAAGCATGTACCAGTAAAAGTGTTACCTCTTAGGTGTTAACAAAGAAGTGTCATTTTGAAGTATATACCTGATTATATAATGAGCTAGCAAGTGTAGCAGTGCCTTCAATATATTCTGCAACAGAAATACCAAAGTTCCATTGGGGATTCAAACTTCTAGCCACTGTGCCCAGTTTGTGAAACAGTTCAGCCAGACTTCTCAACCACCAAGAGTCCAGCAATGGCCCTAATTTCTCAACCTTCACCCGTAATCGTTGCCCATTTACAGCCAAATAGTTCACAACATTGATCAGATCGAGGTTTGGCATCTGTCCATTGGATGCTTCAGCATATAAATTGAGAACATCTCTCTCTGCTTTCTCACTGCCATCTGTAACCTTTATGACAAGGGCAGCAGCCATTGTGCCAGCACGTAGAAAATCATTGGGTCTCTTTCTTCCAGTTGTTGGACTCGCATTTGATTCAAATAGACTTCTTCCAGAACCATCAAATGATGGTGTGTGATACTCTCTTAGCCACGCAGCAACTGCAGCATATTCCCCATGCTGTGAATCCGCAGCAAGCCATATGATATCTTTAGCTAACCACGTCACTCGAGTGAGCAGGGAGAAAATTGAGTATGCAATACCTAGTGATAAAGCCTCACCCATGCTGGTCTTAACAGAATTATAAGGGGTCACCAATACAATAGCCTCCTTCCCATCACCACGTGGAGCTCTTATAAATCCAACTGTATTGATACCATATGATGAACAAGTATAATTCTCCTGAGCTATTCCTTGATCAGGACTGGAGAAAAAATGCAGGGGGTTAAACTTATTCACTTGAGGTAGGAACTTGTGAAAATTAACTTCACCGCCCAAATCCGTTATATGTTGTGCTACCAAATCTTGGATTCCTCTACATCCATGAAACAAAGGAATGATTTAGATATACATGTAGATATAGAGTAGAATTAGGCTGTCAAAAGTAGAGATATACAAATAACGACTTACAAAGGTACTACTGATCTCAAATAAACTTTTCCTACTCCCCCCTTAGACACCTCAATGTATGTACAGTGGTTTATGTTGGTGAAAAGCTTCCCTATTAAGTTTTTGTCTGAAGATTCTGTTTGCTCCATTATCGAATAAGGAGAAGAAGACGTAAGAAACGAGGGGTGTAAACAGTCAGAACCTTAATTGCATAATGCTATTCAGGGCACAAAAACATGTAAAGGAAACCACATAGACTCTTTGCTATATCTAGCTTTCCCCGCCAAAATAGTACAAATAGAAAAGGAAGTTCCTTATCATGTGATCATCTTGAAAGAGTACTCCTACATGAGATAATGAAAGTGTACACTTTTCACCAAATTAAGGACATCATAGTTTTATTAGAAAATCTCAGTCAGCAAGTAATCAATGTTCAATTATCATTTGTCAACTGGTTTCTTCTAAGGATCTCAGCTACATTAGAAGAAAGCAACATGGACACATGAAGGAAAGATATTTGGCATAAAATAATGTTGAGGCAAGTACATACATGCTTGAGCTATCAGTTTTGAAATCAAAGCTAACGACCTTGTTCACAAACATTCTAGCCCGTGAAACATCATCATTTGACATCATGGGACTAGCAGAACCTGCAAAATGATGGTCCAAACCAAGGTTAAGGGGGAGAATTTTTATAGCAGTAATCACTAGAGTTGGACATTCATAGAAAGGACAAGGAAATTTTACAAGGTAAGAATAAAACTAGCTTTCTATCAATCAATCAATGAACTACAAATCAATCCTACATTAGTTGTTCGGCTATGCAATCCTCTACATTCACTCTACTCTGTTCAACCCTATTCATTCTAAAACTGAATAATTGAACTTTATTCCAACTCACATTACAAAAACTCAAGGGGCAAATTCCTGCAAGAGCTCAATGCCATAACGGCAAGCTACCGTTTACATTTTTCGTGATCTAACATTAGTGGAATTTGAGATTCTGAAGAGATAATTTGTGCTTTCACAGCAGAAAAATGAGGAATAGCAGGATAACTAACCAGGCATGAGGGCATTTTCGGAAATGTAAGTGTTCTTAGCGAGAACAGGCAAAAGTAACAGAGCAAAAACACCAGCTGCGCAGCAAGCCACACTGAATACATACCAAAATGCAAGATTAATCAGTGAATAACTCAAAACCTTTAAACCTCTCATTCATATGCTTAATTTACTACTTCAAAAAGTGTATGAAGTTTAGATACAGAAAGAGTAAGCGAGTAAACCTAACAATGAAACTGTGAGAGATAAGGAAGAGGCCAAGGCGGATGATTGGTCGAGGCTTCGCCTTCGCTGGCTCAGCATCCGCCATCGTCTCCATCGGCGTCGATAATTTCTCCTTTCTCTCTCTTCGAAATCGGATCTACTCTACACTCTTTGCTCTCTTCATTGATTCATAATTTGTCTTCAAACGACGTCGTACGGATTGAACTGTTGACTTGGAATCCGGCGGGTTTCATCGGGTTGTCGGGTCAATCAACTTCTGATTCAACCCTCTTTGCCGCTTTTGCCCTTATTTCAGCTACGTACTTTCCGTTGGTTAGTTTTCTTCTTGCGAAAAAGGACAAATATAGTCTCCGTTATACTTTTGAGACATTGGTGTCCCTATCATTCAAAAACTAGAGCATATATACCATTTCTACTAACAGACATACACGT
>JAJOOE010007944.1:0-29990 GCA_036250405.1 Solanum raphanifolium
TAAGAAGTTTAAATGTGTGGATGTAAATAAGTTTTTTTTTATTTCGCACTATTTTCATTATTGAATGCAATGAATGACTATGTGGCTTGTATAAGACCTCTTCGGGGTCGAGTACGCCTTGTTACGACTTGGGGGTGCTCCCGGGTCGTGACAACTGGTCTATCTGGATGTCTAGTGCATTATTATACTAAAGTACCACGATTATACTAAGGCATTGCGATCGTTCTAAAGCACTATTTCAAGTATAAATTGAATAGGATTGGGGTATTTAAGTTTTTTCACTATGGTTAGATCTAGGAACCTCGAGAAAACTAGGATTTCAGTGAGGAATCTGTCTACTAATATCAGGTAAATACTATTATCATGTTATTAGTTGATTAGCTTGGCTGACCACTTGTTTTAAGCTCAAATCGTGAGATTTTTGATGTGAAAAAGGGAAGGGGGGGGGGGGGGGTTCACCATAGGTTTTGAGATAGGGAAACATATTGATTTTGAAGGTCAATTTGTTATCAGTTTTGAGGTCTTAATGTAATTTTGATTTTGTGGAATTATGGATAACGTGAAATTGTAATAAAATTTGAATTTTGACTTTGACTATTTGATAAACTTTACTTCTAATTCTTAAAAGATTATAATATAGAATAGTTGAACCTGTTTAACCTCATAATATATTATTTTGTATAGATTAAGAATATTAGAAGCTCCAACAAAAGATAAAGTTATTCGTAAAGATTAGAATATTGTAGACCAAGATAATTTAAGACTTTAACTTTGATGAGAATTTTTTTCTCAAATTGAATTTGTTTGTGATACATTATGTATATGGGATGCCATATAGAATAGGTGACAACTACGTATGCAAACACTTTATACTAATGATGATGTAATTGATATTATTTTCATGTTACGAACTATGTACACATTTGTTGTGCTAGGTGCATCAATGCTACTAATGTTTGAGTCTTCATCATACCTGCACTAATTTATCAATATAACTCATGTTGTATATTTTATTAACTATTCTTTATGCATTATTTGTCTCGTCTGTTCACAAATGTTTAATCATTTGATTATTTTTTTTGGGGTTTTCCACGTGGTGTTCGGAAGTCCATATTGGAGCTCCCACTAAATTCGAATCACGCATTGCAGGGTCCTTTCGGGGGTGGCACTCTTAACAGGATTTTCTCCATACCTAGGGCTCGAACCCGAAACCTCTAGTTAAGGGTGAAGCACTCCCACCAATGCACGACAACCCATGTTGATAGTCATATGATGTTGTCTTCTATTGGTAGCATAAGTTATAATGAGTATCTTAAAATCAACATTGACCTCTATTTTGTTTGGGTTAGTCGATGATATAACTATTATAAAAAGAGATTTTAATGACAATTATTTAAAGGCAATAATATATTTACCGCTAATTAATTAAGTAAGAGGAAATATTAGTTGAATGTAACATTAGCCGATAAAACAATATCCTTTTACTAAAAATAAAAATATTTTTTTAATTATAAATTACTAATTAAAATCGATATCTATCATTTTATTTCTCCTTTAATTCTCTTCATTACTCTTCATTTTCATAAAACAAAGAAAGATGAGATAGAAGAAAATGAAAACAAATTCAAAGAGATCCAAACTTATTGAGTACAGAGAAAACAAGAAGATATCTTCACTTAGTCCTTAAAAGTTAAAAAAATTACAAGACAAAGATTATTAGAGTTTTAAAGGATGTAATTAATAGATCAACGAAAAACTATTAAATATATTTCTCCTTTGCATTCCATTTTCACAAATAAAAAGTCCTTGAAGTGCTCTAGAAATGCAGTTATGTATATTAAGGATTATAATTCTTGTTGGCAATACTATACAGTATTACAAATTGACAAAATCAATCCGGCAAAAAAGTTATTCTGTGGAAATAAAGAAGGTACTATAGGGAGTTGAGGTAAGTATCCTTCTTAAAGCAGTTCATTGAAATTTATATGAAACTCATTTGAATTCAGTACAATGATTGGATATTCATTGTCCTCCATGTGATTAAACATGTTCAGATGAAGTTTAGTGTGATAAGTATCAATCTAATTTTCTATCATTTTAAAATTTAGGTCAAGTTCAAGATTTTGGATAAAGTCATTCAACCCTATAAAGAACTCATTTGGTGGAACTAAATAAGGTAATGCACGTGCTGGGGGTAAGTATGGTTCTTGAGGTGGTTTGTTGAAGTTCCATAAGGAACTCATTTGAAATCAATGTTGTATATTTCAATAGTATTTCATTTAAAACAAGGTTGGGACTAACTCTTTTTATTTAAATAAGATGATAAATTGATATTTTGTTTATTCTGCATTATCAATTTTAAAATGGTTGGTAAGAATTCTCCTATATAAATGTTAGAGTAGGTGCCCGACAGTTTGCTTGTTACAATTTGGTATCAAAGCCTAGGTTACTGGTCTTCTAGTACAAGAGCAAATATCAAATAGAGTCCTGAAGATTGGTGTGTTGATGTCCACATTTAATCTTCAAGGAGTTATGAAGCATTCTAGGACATTATTTCACTTCTTCATTCCTTTCGTGTGGTTTGTTGTCTTGCTTGTATAGGTTGAATTCAATTGGTATCTCAACAAAGGAAACTGAATGTCGTTATCACGACTGAAATGACACAAGCAAAGGAAGTTGAAACCAAAAAGGTTTCAATTGATATATGGCCTTGGAAGCTATGTAAATGCATTGATATTCAGCTAGTGGTCATCTATGGTGCGAATAAATGTAATGAACATGACTTGATAATTTAGTGACAAAATTTGATGATTGTAACTGTGCATTATATTGTTTGAATAACTGTAAAAGTGTGAAGTTTAATTGTTTGTATGACTGAAATTGTAGTCAGGAAAAGTCATAACATGGTTATATGTGATGGATTAATAATTGTACATTCTTAGTGATTCAAAATATTAGATCCAAGCAAACTCAAAATTAAGATTATTTTTTTATAACGAAGAATTAGGACATTATTTTAAAAATACATAATTTAAAACTTTTTGTATAATTAGAAAATAGAAAATTATTTAAAAATTTATAAGTTAGATATTTTTAATATTATAAAATTATTTATGTTTTGAATTGATAGTGACTAATTAGTTTTAAAAAATAAAAGTTCAAATTTGAATTTAATACTTGTAGTTTTAAAGATGGTTACACTTTCCCAACTTTATCATAATATAGAATAATTCAAACACCGAGAGATATTCTCTAATAATCCACATGTAATTATTTTGTTTGTTCAAAGATATTTTTATCTATATATATGTTCAATTTTTATCTTAATCGTTACATTACTAAGGTTTGGTTGGACTTCTCAAATCATTGAATAATGTGATCGTGAAAGCTTTAAAAATAACAAAAAGAATCTTTTAATATAGTAAAAAAAAAATTAATTTTCTGAATTTGTTTACTGTTTCATTTGTACTATTAGCATCTAAAAATCTTTTTTTACAGTAAACTTTTTTGATTTTTTGAATTTGTTTATTGTTTTATTTGTATTACTAACATCTAAAAATCTTGAAATCATATCTTCTGAATAAAATCTTTTCAAAAATTTTGAATTTTTGTGCATTTTAAAGACAAATCCCAAATATTGAATAATATTATTTTAAGTATTTTTTTTTGTTTACAATTTTGATAAAATGGGTTTGATTCAACATGGAAGATAATTTTTTTTATATATATACTAGTTTCGAACACGTGCGTTGCACATGTACCCCATCTAAATTGGCATAAATTATTTCAAATTATCATTGTATAAAAAATAGTTTTATAATAAAACTACATGAATATTGTTCATTTTCAAACAAATTAGTTCAAATATTTGGAATCTACTTTTGGATATCAATAACAAATTAAAAATGGCAGCAAAGTATCTCTTCTCCAAATGAAATAAAAGATGAAATATTTAGTAATTTAAAATACTATAATTATAAACACAAATTAATATATATTCTTATCTCATATGTTAATTACCTGCAAGACAAAGTTCAGAGAAAAGAAGAAAGATAAAAAAAAATGAAAAGAATTTGATAGTCATTTCGTAGAGTTAATTAAAATAAAATGAAGGCTATAATTAATAATTAATATTTTTTATTATTATTAAGGGATCATATAAAGTATTGAATCCTACCAAATTAATTTTTTCAAAAATGAGCTTAGAATACAGAAACATAGCATCAACGGAGTGACAATTTAAAATATCAAACGATATCATAAGTTGAACAATTGAACTTGCATTTCTCAAAATGAGACAAAATGAAAATAAATAAATAAGGATAAACATTTATATCACTATTTCTTCCGTGAAATAAAGAAGTTACTAATAATTTAATTATATGTTACTTTCTCCATCTCAAATTATTCATCATGTTTCAATCTTGTACACCCCTTTAGATAAAATTGATAAGAAGAAATATAGTTTTATACATTCTATTTTAATTACACCCCCCCCCCCCACCCTCAACAAAAATAATCATATATAAGTAATAAATCCATAAGAACAAATTAAATAACTTTAATTGTCAAATAATATAGTACAATAATTTAATCGTTAAAAAGATCAAGTAAATCATAATTAGTATTTTTTTGCAAATTACATCACACTAGTATATTAGTAAATGAAAGTGTTATGATCTTATATTTTGATACATGACCTTTTATTTTATATTCAAAGAAGAAAAAATATGTACTAAAAAAAAGCATATCTAATTGATTTTTGTACGTATGATGATGGTTTCTTCCAGAAGATATTCACCTTTGTTCTTAAAAAAAGAGAGTAAAGAATGCTCTGTTCCTTCCTAAAGAAGTTGATCCCCCCAAATCTTAGCTTGCCCATTTCTTGTATATCACATGGTATTGTTTACTCCAATATTTTTCATATTTATAGATGAAAAATGTAGGGATATTCAAAAAATTATAAGAAAATGTGTATAGTCAAGAGTTAGATAAGTGCAAATCATGAAATAAATGCATGAGAATATTAACATTTTTTTTTGAAAACATGACTTTTTGCTAATACATGAACCACTATCCCTCTGTTCCTAATTACTTGTCAACTTTTGAATTGACACACCTATTAAGAAAACAATAATTGACGTAATAAGTTTGTCATTTTACCCCTATTAATTATGAAGTAGATGAATTAAAAACTTAATATTTTCAAGAAAGTCTACATTTTTCAAAGTAATTAATTGAGGGTATAATAGGTAAAAAAAAATTATCTTTTTTTGATCTGTCAAAATGGACAAGTAATTAGGGACAACTAAAAAAGGAAAAGTGGACAAGTAATTAGGGATAGATGGAGTATTAAATTGCTTGTAAATTTTAAAATAACCTTTGAAATTCCTAAAAAAGATCTGTTATTAATTTTTTGTGCATTGAAATATTAATGTTTGCGTAGTAATTTAATTTCTAAGCATAAGTTATTAGAACAATGTTAATTTAGTGAATGAAAAATGATCATTTAATTTTTTTAGAAACATTTAATATTTAATTAATTAGTTTTTTATTAAAAAATAATTTAGTGTAGTGGTAAAATGGTAATCCAACTTTGCACTTTGATGCTTCTTACTTTTAATATAAAAAAATATGTAATATATATATTAATTTTGTATAGAATTTTATGTACATGCTTGTATTATTATTAAATTAGTTTATATTCACTCTATTTTAAATCATTTTACGACTATAATTTTATATGAATTTAAGACTGTAAATTATTTTTTTAACCTTTTGGATTAGAAAAAAAAAAATTTAAAATGTTCTAACATGTTATTTAATCTAATGATATGTAATATTTCATGTGGAAAGCTAGAATTGATAAATTGTTAATATGGAGAAAAAGTTAATTTATTAATACAACATAAAAATAATAAAGAATAAACATATAAATATTTGAACTCTTTGATGTTTTTGAAATAAAAATAATTAAAATTAATATATTCGGGCAATGCGCAGGTACATATATTAGTATAACTTATAAAAAGGGACATTAATAACAATTGTTTAAAGGCAATAATATATTTACCGCTAATTAATTATGTAGAGGAAACATTAATGAAACATAACATTAGCCGATAAAACAATATCCTTTTACTAAAAAATAAAATATTATTTTTATTAAAATCAATTAATTAAGACAAGATCATAGAAGAAAATAAAAATAGATTCAAGAAGGAGATCCCAAACTTATGAGTACACAGAAAATAAAAGGATATCTTCACTTAGTCCTTAAAAGTTTAAAACATAGAAGATAAAAGATGGTTTCAGTTCCAAATGGTATATAAAGATAAAACAATGAAAAATTATCAAACATCTTTCTCCATTGCATTCCATTTCCCCAATAAAAATTCCTCAAAATGCTTCAGAAATGCGGTTGTGTATATCAAGGATTCTGATTCCTGTTGGCAACAATATACAATATTATAAATTGATAAAATTAATCATAAATTAAGTATTTGTTTTGTTTGTATATTGATACTAACCTTATGGAGATATTATCTTGAGTTGGGCTGCTACCAAAGAAATCTTCCAAACTTGTGAACAGATCATTTGGTGGAATGACCGGTAAATATACATTTTGATGTGGTTCATTGAAGTTCATAGTTAGATCATTTATTTTCAATAAATTGAAATGATTTTCGCTCATTTTGGAATAGAGGTCGAATTCAAGCTTTTGAATCAAGTCATCCAATCCTGTAAAGAACTCATTTGGTGGAACTAAAGAAGGTATTGCATGTGTTTGGGGTAAGGATGATTCTTGAGGTGGTGTGTTGAAGTTCATAAGGAACTCATGAGAATTTAGTACATTAGGATGATTTCCTAGAACTAGAGAAGAAGAAGAAGCATGTTGAGCTAGTTGAACTTGTCGTTTTTGTACTCTGTATTGCTGCAGAAGGAACAAAAATATTAAAGCAATTAAGATAGACTAAACATATGTCAATTTACTAGTGTCTACACTTGAATATATTTCATCTATGATGATGCTAACTAAGATCTTAAATGAGTCCAAAGAAAATTTAGATACCTGTAGACGGTTCTCAACCTGTTTACGATTCAATTGTGGCACATTCATATACTCCAAGATCGGTATGGCAGTGGCTACATCGACGAAAGATGAGGATTCAATAGTTTAAAAAAAACTAAATTAAGAAGAAAGTATTCTTAGAAATACATACCTTTTTCTCCTGATCTGCGGATAGCTTCATTGAATTTCTCATTAAGATTCGGTGTCCATTTTATGCGTAGCCTTCTCTGCTCTCGTTCTTCCATATTTTTTTTTTAAATCAACAAATGAACAAACAATTTGTGTTGTGCCTTAATCTTAATAAGTTGGTGAACACCTCGTTGTTTCAAGTTGATATCGAGGTAGAACTCTAAGTATTCCTCCTTTGAAGAGCTATAAAGTCGATATTAACTAATGCCTTTTGTAATACTTGTTGAATGTCCTCAGAAAGCAATGTAATCTCTTATTTATAGATACAACAAGTAGGCAATCTAAATGTAAATGGATTCTCTTGTCTTATTTTGATTGGTTCCTGTCAAACATCACGCAATTTGTTAGCATTTATCCTATTGGCCAAGTTTGGATATATTATCACATCGCTTTAACACGTGTTATGAATTGGGGTCATATGTAATATCTTATTTATAGATGGAGAAAGTAGTCAGTCCAAATGTAAATGAATTCTCTTGTCTTATTTTGATTGGTTCTTGTCAGACACCAAACAATTTGTTAGCATTGATCTTACTAGCCAAATTTGGCTATATTATCACATCGCTTTAACACGTGTTATGAATTTGGGTCATATGTAATCTCTTATTTATAGATGGAGCAAGTAGACAGTCCAAATGTAAATGAATTCTCTTGCCTTATTTTGATTGGTTCCTGTCAAACATTAAGCAATTTGTTAGAATTGATCCTATTGGTCAAATTTGGATGTATTATCACATCGCTTTAACACGTGTTATGAATTTGGGTCATATGTAATCTCTTATTTATAGATGGAACAAGTAGATAGTCCAAATGTAAATGAATTCTCTAGTCTTATTTTGATTGCATTCTATCAGACATCAAGCAATTCGTTAGCATTGATCTTATTGTCCAAATTTGGATGTATTATCACATCACTTAAACACGTGTTATGAATTTGGGTCATACGTAATCTCTTATTTATAGATGGAGCAAGTAGACAATCCAAATGTAAATGAATTCTCTTGCCTTATTTTGATTGGTTCCTATCAGACATCAAGCAATTTGTTAGCATTGATCCTATTGGCCAAATTTGAATATATTATCACATCGCTTTAACACGTATTATGAATTTGGGTTATCAAGATGAAATGAAACATAGGCTTGAATTTAGTAAAATAGATTTATTTAATTGTGTATGCTAAATAAATCGTTCAACTCAAATTAACATGGATTCAATATACATTTTGTATGAATTTAACCTAACAAAATATATGTGTTTACAATTATCAACTAAGAGATTAGGCCATGAAAAGGTGAAGAAACACGACAAATGAAACTCTCAAAATACATATCTTATCAGCCAATTGTGACGTCCCGCCACTTTGTCAGGCTGATTTCGCATTCGGATAGGGGCAGAAGATTCTAGAGTTGAGGAGAGGCTTGCGGAGAACTCTAGAATCCTTTAGATTTCTCAAGAAGGCTATGGAAGGTTTCTTCCAAGCTAATACAAAAGCCTTCTTCAAAAATCTCTCTTGTTCTTTCTAAGTTCTTCCTTTCATTCTCTTAGCGATCTTAGCATAAAGGGCTTGCTTGAGCTTACAAGATCTTGCAAGAGTAGTGAGTAAGTTGTCAAGCGCCGCACAGAGCTTTAGCGAAAACTCTAAGTCCGTGACAATGTGGTATCAGAGCGAGGTTTGCACTAAGGAAATGGCAACCGAAGGAGACGTAAACGCCACTAGCACCACCAACGTCAGTCCGGATGGTGGAAAGAAGAACCGTAAGGGAAAGAAGCACCAAAAGAATAATGAAGAAATGCTGCTCGACCCCACACCTAGCGAGGCGCTAACATCTCATCCATATTCGACCACCGAAGCTAGTGACGATGAACTTGGCAAGGAGGCCATTGACGTCACCGCTGGAGAGGAATGGGTCGCAAGGGTTGAAGTGGCGAGGCAGGCCGTGGAGATATTAGGCCGGCGCATGAATGTGGCCGACGACAAGTTCAAAACTCTTGAAGACTTCACCCTTGAGGAGATCGAAAACATCCGTAAGGAGTTGGAGGGACTCCAGCGGGCCGAGTTCGAGATGAAGAAGGCCATCACTTCCTTAGAGTGCTGGCTCATGGAGGCATTAAGCACAATTGAAACCATGAAGACCGAGATGAAGGCACTCAAAGAAGGCATGGAAGATGGAGGATCGGCGTCACCCGACCGTGATATGGAGGCCAGGGTCGAGGCTCCCAAGCCACCTATATTTAAAGGCGTCTGTGATGCTCAAGAGGTGGAGAACTTTTTGTGGCACTTGGAGAATTACTTCAAGTGTAGTCGGGTGAAAAGTGACGAGAACAAGATCAACACTGCCGTGTTGTATCTTTCGGAGATGGCCATACTTTGGTGGAGGCGCAAGGAAGCCGAAATAGGGAAGGGGACGTGCACTATCAACACGTGGGAGCAATTCCGCGAGGAGTTCAAGAAAGCCTTCTTCCCTAACAACGTCGTATATGAGGTTAAGTGCAAGTTCAAGGAGCTGAAACAAACGGGAAGCATTCGAGCGTACGTGAAAGAGTTCACAACTCTAACGCTTCAGATTCCCAACCTCACGGATGAAGACATGTTGTTCCACTTCATGGACGGACTGCAAAATTGGGTCGAGACGGAGTTGGAGCGGCGACAGGTCAAGACCATTGATGAGGCCATCACACAAGCCGAATCCTTGACCGACTTTAAGCATGACTGGCATGACAGGGCAAAAAGAAAGGATGCAAGGAGTAGTCATGCCAAAGGTGGGGGAGATCGTGGCCGAGGCAAGGAGTAGCAGGCACCTCCAAGGTAGCATGATTCTCATAAATCGGACAACAAGCGGTTCGTGCGCCAGAACTACATGGAAAAGAAGGCGCAGACCACCAAGGGAGATGGTTGCTACATATGCGGAGGACTGCATGGCTATGCCAGGTGCCTAGAGATGAAAAACCTTAGTGCCATCCTACGCGAGCAGAAGGAGAAGGACGCACAAGAGCAAGGGCAGGACGTGGGCATGACGCAGTTGGGCATGGTGGGACTATGCAGTGCTATTGCCAAGCAGACAGAGAAGCCAAGAGACTTCAGCACGCAGTGTGTAGACATCTCTATTAATGGACGACCAGCTCGTGCCATGGTAGACTCCGGGGCTGAGGCAAACATTATGACCAAGACGGCGGCAGAAAGGTTAGGACTGAACTATGTTCCAAGTAACACCCACCTCAAGACGGTCAATGCACCACCGACTCCCGTATGCGGAGTCGCCCAAGGAGTGAGCATCACGCTAGGAAAATGGCAAGGTAAGACAAACTTTACTGTCGCTCCTTTGGATATCTTTGACATTATTATTGGGCAGGAGTTCTTCCAGCGCTGCCATACGATAATCGACCTCTACCTCCAACGACTCATGGTCATGGAGCGGGGAGGGTCGTGCATGGTACCTTTAGTCAAGGTGCCGAAAAAGGAAGGACACACCCATTTGTCGGCTATGCAGATTGTGAAGGGCCTGAAGAAAGGGGAACTGACGTTTTTAGCCACCATTGCAAGTTTGGAAGAAGACAATGGTGCCAAGGAGCCCTTGCCACCGATCGTAGAGAAAGTCCTTGAAGAAAACAAAGACGTGATGCCAGACGAGCTGTCGAAGACTTTACCTCCTAGGCGCGAGGTAGATCACAAGATAGAGTTGGAGGTTGGAGCCAAGCCACCCACACATACACCTTATCGCATGGCTCCACCTGAATTAGAGGAGCTAAGGAAGCAGTTGAAGGAGCTCCTCGAGGCCGATCACATCCGTCCATCTAAGGCACCTTATAGCGCACCGGTACTGTTCCAAAAGAAGAAAGACGGATCCTTACGCCTATGCATCGACTACCGGGCACTCAATAAGGTAACAATTAAGAACAAGTATCCTATCCCGCTCATCGCAGATTTGTTTGACAGGCTTGGGCAGGCCAAGTACTTCACTAAGGTGGACCTCCGGAAAGGCTACTACCAAGTGCACATCGTAGATGGGGATGAGCCGAAGACAGCGTGCGTGACCAGATATAGAGCGTACGAGTGGTTGGTGATACCTTTTGGCTTAACCAACACACCCGCCACTTTTTGCACGCTGATGAACAAGATCTTTCATCCTTACTTGGATCAATTTGTGGTGGTGTACTTGGATGACATAGTCATCTATAGTAACACCTTGGAGGAGCACGTGGAGCATCTGAGGAATGTCTTCCAAGTCTTACGGGAGAACCAGCTATACATCAAGCGGGAGAAGTGCGAGTTTGCCCAACATGAGGTACACTTTTTAGGCCATATCATCAACCAGGGCAAACTACGGATGGACTAGGCTAAGATTCGGGTGATCCAAGATTGAAAGGCGCCCACCAAAGTGACTGAGTTACGATCGTTCCTTGGACTTGTGAATTATTATCGCAGGTTCATAAGCGATTACTCTGCAAAGTCCACTCCACTGACAGAGTTGTTGAAGAAAAATAAGCCGTGGGTTTGGAGCGAGGAGTGCTAACAAGCATTCGAAGGTCACAAGGCCGCAGTAACAGAGGAGCCGGTCTTGATGCTGCCCGACTTTTCAAAAACCTTTGAAGTGCATACGGATGATTCGAACTTTGCCATTGGGGGAGTCTTAATGCAGGAGAGACACCCAATAGCATTTGAGAGCCGCAAGTTGAACGAGACCGAACGGCGCTACACGGTGCAAGAGAAAGAAATGACAGCCATCGTACATTGCCTGTGCACGTGGAAACACTATCTACTAGGCTCAAAGTTCGTAGTCAAGACGGACAACGTGGCCACTACCTACTTTCAGTCATAGAAGATGATCACCCCGAAGCAAGCTAGGTGGTAGGATTTTCTAGCTGAATTTGACTACGTCTTGAAGTACAAGCCAAGAAGAGGCAATGTCGTGGCCTTTGCGCTAAGTAGAAAGGTCGAACTTGCTGCCATCACGACGGCCCATTGTTACATTCAAGATGCAATCAAGGATGGCATGCAACATGATCCCGAGGCCAAGAAGCTGATGAAGTTAGCCTCCCAAGGCAAGACTAGGCGTTTTTGGGTGGAAGATGGCCTTTTTCTCATGTCGGGTCGAAGGATCTACTTACCCAAGTTCAGGACTATCAGGCAATGAATCATTAAGGAAAGCCATGATATACCGTGGGCCGGGGACCTAGGGCAGCGAAGAACGAGGGCACTGATCTAGGCTATCTACTTCTGACCGCGCATGCGGGACAATATCGAGTGCTATGTGCAGACTTGTCTTGTGTGCCAACAAGACAAGGTGGAGCAAAGGCATCCGGGAGGACTACTAGAGCCACTACCCGTAGCGAAACGCCCATGGGAAAGCGTGACCATGGACTTCATCACTTCCCTACCTAAGTCCGACGGGTATGGGACTATCATAGTCATGGTGGACAGGTTTTCAAAGTATGCTACCTTCATACCCGCCACAGCCTGATGCACCGCAAAGGAGGCCGCTCGATTGTTCTTCAAGAATGTGGTGAAATATTGAGGGCTTCCAAGACACATCATTAACGACCGAGACCCCTACTTTTCTGGGAACTTTTGGAGGGAGTTGTTCGAGATATTTGGAACGGGACTTCACTTCTCCACTAGTTCCCACCCGCAGACCGACGGCCAGACCGAACGCGTCAACACCCTATTGGAGTGCTACCTGCGGCACTATGTCAATGTGCACTAAAAGGATTGGGCCAGACTCCTAGACATGGCACAATTTTCATACAATTTGCAAAGGAATGAGTCCACCGGGCGCAAACCGTTTGAATTTATGACAGGACAACAACCTCAAACTCCTCATTCCTTACCGGCTGTCTTCCAAGGGAAGAGTTTGGGAGCCTACCATCTTGCCAAGGGATGGGAGGAACAGCTTGGCACTGCCAAGTCCTACTTGGACAAGGCAACAAAGAAGATGAAAAAGTTTGCCAGTCGCAAACGGCGTCCCACGGACTACCAAGAAGGCGACATGGTCTTGGTGAAATTCAATCCAAGGCAGTTCAAAGCACTAAGGGGCGTTCATCAAAATTTAGTGCGAAGATAAAAGGGTCCATTTAAGATCGTTGCTAAGGTGGGCAAGATCTCATACAAGGTGGAGTTGCCTCCACACTTCAAAATCCATCTGGTGTTCCATGCAAGCGTCCTCAAGCCATACCATGAGGACAAGGAAGATCCTAGCCGGAACCAATCGCGACGGCCACCCATTACTGTCACCGCCTCGCATGGCCGGGAGATTGAGGCCATCATAGACTATCAAGCCAAACGAAAGCGAGAACAACAAGCCTGCGCCATGTTCCTTGTGCATTGGAAGGGACAATCTCCGGAGGAGGCCACATGGGAGAGATACGAAGACTTGTGGCAATTCAAAGACCAAGTCCGGCAGTTTCTACAGCAATGCGCCGTGGTCATCGCATCATTAGGTGGGAGAGCGTGTGACGTCCCGCCACTTTGTCAGGTTGATTTCGCATTCGGATAGGGGCAGAAGATTCTAGAGTTGAGGAGAGGCTTGCGGAGAACTCTAGAATCCTTTAGATTTCTCAAGAAGGCTATGAAAGGTCCTAGACCATGTAGACTTCTCTAGAAAGGGGCCAATGTGTAAATATCTTAGGGACTTGTAAAGTAAATTTAAATTACACTTTAGTCCTTAGGTGGTAGTATAAATAGAGGTGCCATTCATTTGCAAGGCATCACTCAAGTGTAAAGCATTCTTCCAAGCTAACACAAAAGCCTTTATCAAAAAGCTCTCTTGTTCTTTCTAAGTTCTTCCTTTCATTCTCTTAGAGATCTTAGCATAAAGGGCTTGCTTGAGCTTACAAGATTTTGCAAGAGTAGTGAGTAAGTTGTCAAGCGCCGCACAGAGCTTTAGCGAAAACTCCAAGTCCGTGACACAATGTTCTTTAAGTTTTTAGTTCTCTTGGGTTTCTTTGTTTCATAGAGAAGGGAATACACTTGTGTATGTTTCTCAGAGAATATTTATGCTAGTCATTTTTCTGTAATTCTTTATTGGCAAAATACATAAATGGGCCCTTTAACTTTGCCTCATTTCACATTTGTGCCCTTCAACTTTGGGTATGCACAAGTAGACACTTAAACTTGTATAAACTTGAACAAGTAGACACATGAGTGCTACCACTACAAAAAAATGGAAATATTACGGCGGTTTTGTTACGACGGTTTCAAAGAACCGCCGCAAATAAAAAATAATACGACGTTTTTAATACACGTCATATTAAATATTTTAATACCGACGGTTCGGACTTAAGCTATGACGTTTTGAACCGCCACTAATAGTTTAAAATGTATTAGTATATTGAATATTTAATATATATATATATATATATATATATATATATATTATATTATTTTTTCTTTAATTAAATTAATTACACGGAAAGCAGTCCCTAAATTAGCTTAAATTGATTGTTTATCTTATTTCTTTAATTGAAAAAAGACAATTAAATCATTCCCCCTAAATTAGCTTTCACTTAAAAAGAAAATCTCTCTGTAGCTGGACATTTACAGAGAGACCCAAAGTTGCCTAAAATAGCTCTCAATCAGTAAGAATTTTAGCTCAAATCTCTCAATTTCCTATGAATCGTTCTAATTGACAGTAAGATTCTCACAAATCAAGCATCTCAATTTACGATAAGCTCTCAATTTGTAAGATTCTCATAAATCAAG
The DNA here is from genome assembly GCA_036250405.1 of Solanum raphanifolium. Lineage (NCBI taxonomy): Eukaryota > Viridiplantae > Streptophyta > Magnoliopsida > Solanales > Solanaceae > Solanum > Solanum raphanifolium. Next base: position 14,959 of record JAJOOE010007944.1, read on the forward strand.
CTTATCAATTTGTAAAGTTTTCACTTCAAATAGTTTGAATCCGTAAGGTCTCAGTCGGTAAGCTCTCAATAAGTTTTTCTTTTAGGTTAAGCTCTCAGTTTTCTGATTTTTTTTTCTGAATCTATTTTGTTGATGCATGTTCTTACACTATTTTGTTCATACATGTTCTTATACTTAAATACATCCACTGTTAGTTTGTACAGATTTGTTAGTCAGTTTGTACAGATTTGTTTGTTGTTAGTTTGTAGACTCTCGCTTTAAAATCTGCCGCATCTGCTAAAGAGATTTTTCATGTTATAGTTTAGCTTTGATTTTGCTTGTTATAGTTTAGAGAAATAGTATTGTGGTCTTCAAATTTTTGTTTATTTTAGAGTAAAACCTCAATTAGTTTTTATTTGCTTTTTATAGTACTGGTGCTTAGAGATTTTTATTTTGGGGATAAGAACAATGGAGAAATCTCGCTTTTGGATTTCGCAAGAATAGCCTCTTGAATCCCGATATAGTTATCATTTGTTTATGAGCTTCCTAAGAATGTTAGAAATTTAATCAGATGATCGATATCATTTATACCATCAAAAGTACAAGCAATTGTAGTTGAACTGTGATTTCACATTTTTTTCCACTTTCGAGCAGTAGAGTTTACGTTCTTTTACACTTCTCTTTTGTGGATGCATTAGTTTAAATTTGTTATAATGTTGTATATTGAGTTACTACTGCTATTAACCTAATGTTCATGTATGGGCTTGATAGGTTGTTGAGGTATCAGAAACTACTGGTGAGGGTACTGAATCAACATTGATAGTAACCATTTGACAGGTATTTTTTGTTATTGAGATCAACATCAACAACATAACTTTTTGTTTTTTGGTCATTTATGTGATGATGATCTAATGATGAAGAAGTGTTATTGTATAAACTTGTCCACCATCTTCTCTGTTTTTTGGAAACTAATATTATTGATGGAACTAAAATAAAGATGTTTAAGTGTTACTAAGTTTGAAAATATTTGAGTAGGTAGAAGTAAGAGATATGGTACTCTTGGGTTGTTATTGATTCTTATATACAAGGTTTTAACTAATTTTGTGTGTCTGATAAATATGACAGTTTATCTGATAATTAGTATTGAGTATTCAAATACTTTTTGTTATTTTTGATAGTTTGTTGTCCAGTAATGATGAAAGAAATGGATGTATGGTTGTGAGGTAATTGGTGATTTTCTAAACACTCTAGTTCAACTCTTTTCAATTTATAGTTATATAATGGGTTTAAACCAAACATACATTGATAGAACAAATTATACTTTGTTGTAATAAGATGTTCAATACTTGAAATTTCCAGATGGCAAAGGGAAAAGAGGTCGATCGAGGCAAAATGTGGACTGAGACTCATAAGAGAAAAGATGAAAGTTTTGTAACTGATGCGGCTAGAGAGATTGGGGTAAGTATTTTTCTTATATATACGATTACTCGAGTAGCTATTTATTCAGGTTTCTGGTTATGGTGACAAAGAAAACCCTACTTCCCTTGTAATGGAATACAAAGTTTTGATCCTTCTGAAGGATTAAGCATGACAGAGTCTTAATGTTATTGCTTGCTTTTTCTATATGTGCTTTGCTTCCATCGATGTGATGAGTCTATATGTAAACTCTGACGATTTAATTTCGAGTATGCGTATACTCTAAGAGCCAAAGCAGTAGTTAGGCCATTTGAAGCTCACTCATGTTGGGAAAGAACTGACACTTTTCAGTTGTTCTTATAGTAATAGTTCTCTCCAGCTTAATAGAGTAATGTCCTTATTTTATCTTCTGCCAAAGCTTATTATCTTGTGTGAAGAGATATTTTTTTAGTATTGGATATAGGCAAGAGGTAGATCTAGAACTTGGAAATAATTTGAATTTGATAGTAGATAGAAATCTGAAATCTTTTGGTTGCATAGTAGAAAAATGCAGCTAATCAAAATTGCAGCTTCCTACATGCTTCTGATAGAAAAATGACTTTGAATTGAGGTTTGAGAGATTCAGAGACTCAATCTACTTGACTTTGAATTGAAGTGCTATTTTTGGTTTCCAAATCAATATGTGCCACTTTGAGTTCATATACTTACATGGAAACCAAATCTCTGTTCAATATTTAGGTTTCAAATTTGTTGTCTTTATTAAAACTGTGGGTTTTAGTTTATGCTCGTTGTTTATTTTTTTTAGCCTAATTGTTCTTTGAATTGCTATTTGTGTTGATGTTCTTTATCTGGTTCAATATCTTGTGTTCAACACAACTTCATCTATTCTCTTACCTGGTCTAAGCATGATAGCTACTTCGATATGATATTATTTTCGATATGTATATATTTGAGTTTTGATTTGTATGTCTTTGGGTTTAGTTGTTTATGTGTTCCTAATTAGGTTTTAGTTATTATGTTATTAATTAAGTTTCTTAAGTGTAATGTTCATGTAGAAGTGTTGAATGAGTGTTAAAAAGTTGCCTATTTTATACTCTTGACATGGATGTTTCCTTGTTAGTCAGAACACATGTTTTTGCACATATATTTTGCCTAGAATTCTCATATATATTGTCATGGTTTCTGTAGCCTTTTGTTGTTTCACATAATTTTTACCATAATGTTGTAACTATCTTTACATTAGGTTGTAGGAACTAATAAGTTCACAATTCTGATGTGTGTTAACATTTATAGTCATTCTTTGATATATTTTTGGAGTGTGATCTTCAGCTTGACTGTCTATTAATATATTTTTTCAGGCCTCAAATTTAGATGCTGCTTATCAGTCGCCAATTGGACCAACCATCAACTAGAGATCTTCATATCAAAGTAACAATGATGATGGACTAAGCATCAACATCAATTAGAAATCAATTTTAGTATTATTTTTTTTGAATGACACTTGAAATTAGTATTTTAATGAGGTAACTTTAGAGCTTTGAATAACACTTCAAAACATTAGAATTTTGATGATGTAATTTGGAGTACTTTTGCTTAATATGATCGATATTTTGCTCATTTGATCTTTTATGTTGTGTTAAAATTATACTAATTATATAAATTTAAATATATAAAGTGCAATAAATAAGATGTAAATACGGATTGACAAAATAATAAAATATAATTTTTACAGCGTCCTAAATTAAAAATTACGGCATTTCTAAATTGTCGTAATATATAAATGATTTATTTTTGTACAGTTACGGCGGTTGCAAACCGCCGCTCTATACAACAAAAAATGTCGCATTAACAAGGATATATTGCGACAGTTTTTATGTAGATATTATGACGGTTTCTTAAAAACCGTCGTAATACATTTGTGACAGACAGAATTACGACATTTTCGCAAAACGCCGTTATAGTGCGTTGTGACGGTTCAAAACCGTCGTATTATGTATAAAAAAACGTCCCAATAACCCCTTTTTTTGTAGTGTACGTGACACAATACACGTAGGACACCACGTAGGACAAAAAATGACATGTAGGACATGTGTGTCTATTTGTTCAACTTTATACAAGTTTAAGTGTCTACTTGTGCAGACACAAAGTTGAAAGGCATAAATGTGATTTGAAGCCAAGTTAAAGGGCATATTTGTGTATTATGCCTTCTTTATTCAACTAGCCTTTTTCCTATTCAACACTTGTTGATAATAAATTTTGGGGAGACTAAGCAAATACCCCATAAAAGTAAAATAATTACAAACATATATTTCTTTACATTCATACCCCCGCTAAATAATTACACTATATACCACTAACTAATTTCTCTTGTTTGATGCTAAATCAGTATCATATATTGTATTGGTATTATTAAGCTGATAATTTCACTTAACTGAAACTAAATCAGTATCATATACTATATTGGAATTATCAAGGCTGATAATTTCGCTTAATTGATACTAAATCAGTATATATATACTGTATTGGTATCATTAAGGTTATTTCTTGTTCATAAATTACTTATTAGTCAATGATATTATAAGAGTATTTACTCTTGTAGTATCATTGACTAATGAATAATTTCTGAACAAGAAACCTTAATGATACCATAAAATATTTATATATATACTCTCATAGTGTCATTGACTAATGAGTAATTTCTGAACAAGAAACTTTAATGATATCAATATAATATATATATACTGATATAGTATCAAGTGAAACGAAATTATCAACCTTACTGATACCAATACAATGTATGATACTGATTTAGTATTAGTTAAGCGAAAATTATTAGCCTTAATGATACCAATACAATATATGATACTGATTTAGTATCAATTAAGCAAAAATAATCAGCCTTAATGTAGGGGTATAGGATGTAATTATTTATGAGAGAATGAGTATTTCAGGAATTACTTTGGGTTTAGGTATAAACTTGTAAAGATTTTAGATTTTATGGCCCATTTATGTAGTTTCCTCATAAATTTTATAATTAAGTCCCTATTTGTGTGTGGTTGGAGCTCAAAATTATTTGTTAATTATATGGATAAATATGGTTTTAAAGTTAGCCTTTGTTATAGTCTATTTTGTAACATCTCGCAACTAGAAAGAACTAGAAGGAAGTTTAAAATCTGGAAATAGTTACTTTTGGAAAGAATGAGGAAATCTAGAAATTTTTAAGTAAGTTAAAGTGAGTTTTTGGTCAACTTCAAACAATCATATCTGGAAATAGTTACTTTTGGAAAGAATGATCTTTCCAACGCCGCCAAGTTTGCGTGATTTCGAGTTTGTATGAGTGAGTTATGCCCTTTGGAAGTTGGGCTGTTGGATTAAGGAAATGTCCAATCCGGAATTTTAAGGGGTATTTTATCTTTTCATTGCCCTATTATTTTAATCCATTTTTAGGAGTTTAATATGGGTCCAATCAGATTTTAGTCAGTTTTAGAATTTGGGATTTCACGCTAGGGCTAAGGAGAAAGGAGAAGAGAAAAGAAGAAGGAGAAAAAAAGGGTAAATTCATCAAGATCGATCAAGAAAGTTGGTGTTTCGCCAAGGATTTACTTCTATCAGGTATGTGAGGCTCTCATAACGTTGGGATCGTTCTCCCACGTGCCAAACATATTAATTTCAGTTTGGATTCGACCAAAAAGAGTTTGAATATTGATGATCTTGATATCTATTCTTGTATTCATATATTGTTCTTGAATTTGAGTGAGTTGGGAAGTTTCTGAGTTCGTTACGTCGCATCATAGAGTCGTTTCGAGTTAGATTCTTAGGTACATTTGTTGGGTATCTGTATCTAAAATTAATTTGAGAAAAAGAATCGAGTTTGTGTGAATTGTGGTTGGAAAACGAAGAAGAAATTTTGTCGGACAAAATTAGGGGGGGCGGTCGCGCGCCTGGTGCCCAATTTTGAAAAATTCTGCCCCTCCCCGTGGAGCTGACACAAAGTGTTCTGCCTCAAAAGATATTATCAAAATCAAAATTTAATTATGCCTCCGCGTCGCGGACCCACCTTCAAATCTTAATTTTTGGTCTTTTCTCATGTTTAGCTATCTAAAATCATTCCTAAACAACATGAAATCTTTCCAAACCCAAATCTTAATCCTTGAATCCATAATTCAATTCAAGGATCAGTTAAGAGTCAAGTCAAGATCAGTTAATAGTCAAGTTAAGATAAGTTCTTAAAGTTTTCCAAGAGTCTTTCAAACTTAAGTTTTGAGTTCAGTAAAGATGTAAAGTTGAAGTTCTTTTCTTCAAAGAAGTATATGGGGACTATGTATTCCCAAAGAGATTTAAAAATGTTTTCACATTTAAATAAGAACGGAAACTGAGATTTCCAAAGAGCCTATGGGCTAGTTTTCAGAAAAGAGCAATAGCTTTCTAAGTGAAGCAAGAAGGGAAACTAAGATTTCCAAGATAGCCTTTGAGCTAAGTTTTTTAGCACTAATCTCAAATCACAAAGAAGAAGTATCTTTTTAAAAAAACATAAGAGCTAGTATATTTTGGGAGTAATAATGTGCACCGAATTGGGGGTTAGAATGGGTTCAGATAACTCACGTCTCCATAAAACCATGTAGCCACCATGGGTAGAAAAGGGTCATACTTTTTAGATGAACCTTTTTCACAATAGACTAGTGGATCCACTTAGTAGTTCAGGTCCTATACCTCTGGCCAAGTATAAGATGCACTGGCAGTGTGAGGTAGACGTTGTATCATCACTATAGCTCTTATGTGATGGTTGTCGGTTAGAGAAACTCCCACATAAGTTATTGTATTTTTATATACATCAATTTAATGTATTTTTACATACATTTCAGAGTTATGTTGTATCCTTGTATATACACAGAGTTGACATCATGTTTTTAAATAGATTTTCTTTATATTACACTTGTTTTAAACTGCTTTATATTGAAATAAGTCCAGTTAAGTATTCATGAGTTGAGAAGAGCCAAGGTAAGTGTTTCTTTCAGATTGCCTTTCAAGCCTATGTTGTTTTAGCATTCCAACTCGCATACTCGTACATTCAATGTACTGATGCTAGTTGGCCTGCATCGTCTTATGATGCAGACACAGGTAACTAGGATCGACATTCCAGCACACCGTTGATCCAGTGACCAGTTCAGAGTCAGCCGGTGAGCCTCCTTGCATTCCGGAGGATCTATTTTCATTGCTTTCTAGTTAGTTCATTAGGATGTTATGGGATTGTCCCAACATCCATGTCAGTTGTTTTAGAGGCTTCATAGACAGTCAAATGTTAGTCCTTCGAGTATTTTCATTATCATTTCTTATTGTTAAGACTTGGGTTGCCACTTTTGGCCAAGTTGAATGTTTAACCTTTAAACATTCTTAGTTATTTTATTATTCAGTTAAGTTAAGTGTTATTGATCATTATAAGTATGAATATTGTCTTCCGCTGAGTTAAGTAAGCCTGGCCAATGGTTCGCTTGGGGCCAGCAATGGTCTTCGAGTGCCAGCCACGTCTAAGGTGTAGACTCAGGGTTTGACAAACTTGGTATCAGAGCAGAGAGTTCAGGAGTCCTAGGGAGTCTATGAAGCCGTGTTTATAGAGTCCTAGTTATTGGTGTGAAGTGCGCCACATCTATAATTAGGAGGCTGCAACACTTAGGAAAATTATCTTATTTCTTTCACACTCATTTCGGGCGTTAGAGTTTGATCTCTAAAAGTTTCCTTCTAATTCATGCTTGTGCGTGTTTCCAGATGATCATGCCTCCACGAAGAGTTGTCAGAGCTCGTCCTGCTAGGCGTAATGTTGAGGAGCAAGAGTTACCAAATGCACCTGAAGTGCAACCTCAATGGGAGGTCACTAATGCTGAATTCAGAGAAGCAATTAGGATGCTGAGTCAAGCTGTGACTAACCAGGTTGGGCAGCAAAGAGGAGCTCGACAAGAAGGGGCTGACACTTCAAGGATTCGTGAGTTTTTGAGGATGAATCCCCAAAGCTTCACTAGTTCGAGCACTACTGAGGATCCAGAGAACTTTATTGAGGAGCTGAAGAAGGTATTTGATGTGATGCATGTGGCAGATACTGAGCGAGTTGAACTAGCTGCATACCAACTGAAGAGTGTTGTTAGGATGTGGTTCGACCAGTGGAAAAGGGGTAGAGCTGATGATGCACCACCTGCGAGTTGGGCATGTTTCGAGGAGGCTTTCTTGGGGAGTTTCTTTCCTCGAGAATTGAAAAAAGCTAAGGTACGAGAGTTCCTCACACTTAAGCATGATTTTCTAAGTGTTCATGAGTATGGATTGAAGTTCACCCAACTATCATGTTATGCTCCGGAGATGGTTGCGGACATGAGGAGTAGAATGGGATTGTTTGTTGCTGGGTTGTCGAGTAAGGAAGGTAGGGCTGCAATACTTATCGCGGTCATGGACATAGCAAGGTTGATGGTTTATGTGCAGCAGGTTGAGGAAGAGAAGCTGAGGGACATAGAAGAGTTCATAAATAAGAAAGCTAAGAAAGGAAATGAGTACGGGAAGCAGAAAGGTAATGTGAACCGTTCGTCCTTTCAGCAAAAGCAAAAGGGACCTGCTCCATCATCTGCTAGTGCACCTGTACCCAGAAACAAATGTGAGTATAATGGTCAGAATTCGCAGAACTTCAGAGCTAAACCCGCATATTCACAGGGTAGTGTGGCGCAAGAGGGTAGTAAGCCTCCTGCCTACATCAAGTGTGGTAGGAACCACTCAGGTATTTGTCGTGAGGGCTCCACTGGTTGTTGCAAGTGTGGTCAGACTGGGAATTTCATGCGAGATTGTCCAAAGAACAAGCAGGGAAATGGTAATGGGGACAATAAAGCCTAGTCTTCATCAGTTGCTCTACCATACAGGGTTGCACCTAGAGGAGCTACTTTCGGTACTGGTGGAGGAGAAAACCGCCTCTACGCGATTACTAGTCGCCAAGAGCAAGAGGATTCGCCAGATGTTGTCACTGGTATGATTCGAGTCTTTGACTTTACTCTTTATTCCTTGCTAGATCCAAGAGCGAGTTTATCTTTTGTAACTCCATATGTTGCTATGAATTTTGATATTATTCTTGAGCAACTTAGTGAATCGTTCAGTGTTTCTACATATGTTGGTGAGTCTATTCTAGCAGAGAGAGTCTATCGTGATTGTCCCATTTTCGTCAATCACAAGTGTACCATGGATGATTTAATTGAGTTAGACATGATAGATTTTGATGTCATTCTTGGTATGGACTGGCTTCATGCATGTTATGCCTTAGTTGATTGTAGAACTCGAGTAGTCAAGTTTCAGTTTCCAATGAGCCAGTCGTAGAGTGGGAAAGCAGTTCAGCAGTGCCTAAGGGTCATTTTATTTCGTACCTTAAGGCAAAGAAGTTGGTTTCTAAGGGGTGTGTCTGTCACTTAGTCCGAGTTAATGACTCAAGTGTTGAGGTACCTCCTATTCAATCAATTCCAGTACTAAAAGAGTTCCCATAAGTCTTTCCTGATGATCTTCCCGGAGTCCATCCTAAGATCAGGAGAGATAGACTTCGGTATTAATCTTCTTCCAGATACTCGTCCTATATTTATTCTGCCATAGAGAATGGCACCAACAGAGTTGAAAGAGCAGTTAAAGGATCTTTTAGATTAGGGCTTTATTCGACCAAGTGTCTCACCTTGGGGCGCTCCGGTATTATTTGTGAGAAAGAAGGATGGTTCCCTTAGGATGTGTATAGATTATCGTCAGTTGAACAAGGTTACCATCAAGAATAAGTATCCTCTTCCGAGAATCGATGATTTTTTTTATCAACTTCAGGGTGCTTCCTGTTTCTCGAAAATTGACCTCAGATCAGGCTATCATAAGTTAAGAGTAAGGGAATGTGATATTCCAAAGACAGCTTTCAGAACCCGATATGGTCATTATGAGTTTTTGGTCATGTCCTTTGGTTTGACTAATGCACCAGCAGTGCTCATGGATCTTATGAATAGAGTCTTCAAACCTTATTTAGATATGTTTGTTATCGTCTTCATTGATGATATACTAATCTATTTAAGTAATAAAGAAGATCATGCTAGTCATCTCAGAATAGTTCTTCAGACTTTGAAAGATAAAGAGTTATATGCTAAATTCTCTAAGTGTGATTTTTGGCTTGAGTCTGTGGCATTCTTAAGCCATATTATGTCTGGAGAGGGAATTAAAGTTGATATTCAGAAAATTGAGGCAGTGCAGAATTAACCTAGACCCACATCTCTAACTGATATTGGGAGTTTCTTGGGTTTGGCTGGCTATTATAGAAGGTTTGTAGAGGGTTTATCATCTATTTCGTCCCCTTTGACAAAGTTGACTCAGAAAACAGTGAAATTTCAATGGTCGAAGCTTGTGAGAAAAGCTTTCAAGAATTGAAGAAGAGGTTGATTACTGCCCCAATTTTGACTTTACCGGAAGGTACTCAAGGTTTTGTGGTGTATTGTGATGCATCTAGAATTGGTTTGGGTGGTGTATTAATGCAGAATGACAAGGTTATAACTTATGCCTCCAGACAGTTGAAAGTTCATGAGAAGAACTACCCAACCCATGACTTAGAGTTGGCTGTTGTGGTATTCACTTTGAAGATATGGCGCTATTATTTGTATGGTGTTCATGTTGATATATTCACTGATCATAAGAACCTTCAATATGTGTTCACTCAGAAAGAGCTTAATCTCAGACAAATGAGGTGATTAGATTTACTCAAGGATTATGACATGAGTATTCTTTATCACTCAGGTAAGGCTAATGTTGTTGTTGATGCCTTGAGCAGGTTGTCTATGGGTAGTACCGCCCATTTTGAGGAAAAAAGAGAGAGTTAGCAAAAGATGTTCATAGGCTTGCACACTTAGGAGTCCGACTTATGGATTCCACAGAAGGAGGAATAGTGGTGACGAATGGGGCTGAATCATCACTAGTGTCAAAAGTTAAAGAAAAACAAGACCTAGATCCTATTTTGCTTGAGTTGAAGGCAAATGTTCAAAAGCAAAAAGTATCAGCTTTTGAACAAGGGGGAGATGGTGTATTGAGATATCAAGGTAGATTGTGTGTACCTATGGTGGATGGACTCCAACAGAGGATTATGGAGAAAGCTCATAACTCCAAATATTCCATTCATCCGGGTTCCACAAAGATGTATCGTGACTTGAGAGAAGTTTATTAGTGGAATAGCATGAAGAAGGGCATTGCAGAATTTGTTGCTAAGTGTCCAAATTGCCAGCAAGTGAAAGTTGAGCACCAAAGGCCCGGTGGTTTGGCGAAGAATATAGAACTTCCAGAATAGAAGTGGGAGATGATTAATATGGATTTCATCACAGGTTTACCAAGGTCTCGCAGGTAGGATGATTCTATTTGGGTGATTGTCGACAGAATGACAAAAGCAGCCCATTTTCTGCCAGTAAAGACTACCCATTCAGCAGAAGATTATGCCAGGCTATATATTCATGAGGTGGTAAGACTTCATGGAGTGCCAGTCTCTATTATTTCGGACAGAAGGGCACAATTTAATGCACAGTTCTGGAAATCTTTTCAAAAAGGCTTGGGTTCAAAGGTGAACTTAAGTACTGCCTTTCATCCTCAGACTGATGGGAAAGCAGAGCGCACTATTCAGACATTAGAAGATATGTTGAGGGCTTGTTTGATTGATTTCAAAGGGAATTTGGATGATCACCTACCTCTCATTGAGTTTGTTGACAACAACAATTATCACTCTAGCATCCAAATGGCTCCTTATAAAGCTCTTTATGGGAGAAGATGCAGATCTCCTATTGGATGGTTTGAAGTTGGTGAAGCAGGGTTGATAGGACCATATTTAGTTCACCAAGCTATGGAGAAGGTGAAAATGATTCAAGAGAGGTTGAAAACAGCACAGAGTCGTCAAAAATCCTACACTGATGTTAGGAGAAGGGTGTTAGAGTTTGAAGTAGATGATTGGGTATATTTGAAAGTTTCACCCATGAAGGGTGTTATGAGGTTTGGTAAGAAGGGGAAGCTTAGTCCCTGGTATATTGGACCTTATCGCATAGCCAAGAGGATTGGCAATGTAGCTTATGAGTTGGATCTACCACAAGAATTAACAGCAGTTCATCCAGTATTTCACATCTCCATGTTGAAGAAGTGCATAGGCATTCCTTCATCGATCATACCAACTGAAACATTGAGATCAAGGATGGCTTATCCTATGAGGAGATTCCTGTCCAGATTCTAGATCGCCAATTTCGCAAGTTGAGAACAAAAGAGGTAGCATCAGTCAAGGTCCTTTGGAGGAACCAATTTGTTGAAGAAGCTACTTGGGAAGCTGAAGAGGACATGAAGAAGAGATATGCACATCTATTTGAATCCGGAGAAAATGCAGACCAAGGTACTAATTTTCTTCTTAGTACTATCTAAATTATGAGTGAGCATGTTCCTTGTTTGCAATTGCTTTTGGGATGGTTGAACTTGATGTTACCACCCTTAGCCTATTAAGAGTAATCTCATTCAAGGATGAATGTTCCCAAGGGGGATATATTGTAACATCTCACAACTAGAAAGAACTAGAAGGAAGTTTAAAATCTGGAAATAGTTACTTTTGGAAAGAATGAGGAAATCTGCAAATTTTTAAGCAAGTTAAAGTGAGTTTTTGGTCAACTTCAAACAATCATAACTCCTAGATCAGTATGAGTTAGGTGTAGTTACAGATATGGTTGGAAAGATCTTGGAATGATCTTTCCAACGCCACCAAGTTTGCACAATTCCGAGTTCGTATGAGGGAGTTATGCCCTTTGGAGTTGGGCTGTTGGATTAAGAAAATGTCCAATGCGGAATTTTAAGGGGTATTTTAGTCTTTTCATTGCCCCATTATTTTAATCCATTTTTAGGAGTTTAATATGGGTCAAATCAGATTTTAGTCAGTTTTAGAATTTGGGATTTCACGCTAGGGCTAAGGAGAAAGGAGAAGAGAATAGAAGAATGAGAAAAAAAGGGCAAATTCATCAAGATCGATCAAGAAAGTTGGTGTTTCGCCAAGGATTTACTTCTATCAGGTATGTGAGGCTCTCATAACATTGGGATCGTTCTCCCACGTGCCAAGCATATTAATTTTAGTTTGGATTCGACCTAAAAGAGTTTGAATATTGATGATCTTGATATCTATTCTTGAATTTGAGTGAGTTGGGAAGTTTTTGAGTTCGTTACGTCGCATCATAGAGTCGTTTCGAGTTAGATTCTTAGGTACATTTGTTGGGTATCTGTATCTAAAAGTAATTTGAGAAAAAGAACCAAGTTTGGGTGAATTGGGGTTGGAAAACGAAGAAGAAATTTCATCGGATGAAATTAGGGGGCGGCCGCGCGTCGCGCGCCTAGTGCCCAGTTTTGAAAAATTCTGCTCCGCGTTGCGGAGCTGACACGAGGTGTTCTACCTCAAAAGATGTTTTTGAAACCAAAATTTAATTATGCCTCCGCATCGCGGACCCACCTTCAAATCTTGATTTTTGGTTTTTTCTCATGTTTAGCTATCTAAAATCATTCCTAAACAACATGAAATCTTTCCAAACCCAAATCTTAATCCTTGAATCCATAATTCAATTCAAGGATCAATTAAGAGTAAAGTCAAGATCAGTTAATAGTCAAGTTAAGATAAGTTCTTAAAGTGAAGTTCTTTTCTTCAAAGAAGTATATGGGGACTATGTATTCCTAAAGAGATTTAAAAGTGTTTTCACATTTAAATAAGAACGGAAACTGAGATTTCCAAAGAGCCTTCGGGCTAGTTTTCAGAAAAGAGTAATAGCTTTCTAAATGAAGCAAGAAGGGAAACTGAGAATTCCAAGATAGCCTTTGAGCTAAGTTTTTGAGCACTAATCTCAAATAATCGTACATTCAGTGTACTGATGCCAGTTGGCCTGCATCGTCTTATAATGCAGACACGGGTAACTAGGATCGGCATTTCAGTGCACCGTTGATCCAGTGAGCAGTTCAGAGTCAGTCGTTGAGCCTCCTTGCATTTCGAAAGATCTTTTTTCATTGCTTTCTAGTTAGTTCATTAGAATGTTGTGGGGTTGTCCCAACGTCCATCTCGGTTGTTATAGAGGCTTCATAGACAGTCAGATGTTAGTCCTTTCAGTCTTTTCATTATCATTTCTTATTATTAAGACTTGGGTTGCCACTTTTGGCCAAGTTGAATGTTTAACCTTTAAACATTCTCAGTTATTTTATTATTCAGTTTAGTTAAATGTTATTGATCGTTATAAGTATGAATATTGTCTTCCGTTGAGTTATGTAACACCCTGTATCCTAGACAGACCAAAATTGCAGATTTTGAGAAGTTGCAAGTGCAACCCACGGTTGCCATCCACGGACCGTAGGTCAGACCACGGCATGTGCTGGTGGTCCGTGGTACACCACTGCAACCCCTCCCCAACCCAGCTCAGAAAATCAGCTAAGTCTCGACCCACGGACAGACCCACGGTTCATATATCAGACCGCGGTCCGTGATCTGTGTTCGTGGATCAAGGCCCCTGTTACCCAGCCTCTGACGCAAACAACGGCCGACCAGCACGAATCGTCGTTCGATCTACGGTCCGTAGGTCTGACCGTAGGTGAGGGTCAGCAACCAGTTAGAGGAAAATTGTTGAGTGGGTCAACTTCAGATGGTCATAACTCTTAGCACAAAAGGAATTATGTGTCCCATGACCTATGATATGATAGATAATTGAATCCTCTTTCCAACACCACTATTTTTGCTAAAATCCGACCTCCGAGTAAAAAGTTATTCTATCCATCCAGGCGCCACTAAGATGTACCGCGATCTGTGGGAAGTCTATTGGTGGAATGGTATGAAAAGAGATATAGCAGACTTTGTGGCTAAGTGCCCCAATTGCCAGCAAGTCAAGGTTGAACATCAGAAACCAGGAGGCATGACTCAAGAGATTGACATTCCTACTTTGAAGTGGGAAGTAATCAACATGGACTTCATCACAGGTTTACCTCGTACTCACAGACAGCATGACTCCATTTGGGTGATTGTTGATAGGGTTAATAAGTCTTCTCGCTTTTTGGCAGTCAGGACTACAGATTCGGCGGAGGATTACGCCAAGTTTTATATTAATTAGATTGTGAGGTTGTATGGGGTTCCTTTGTCTATCATCTCAGATAGAGGTCCTCAATTTACCTCTCATTTTTAGAAGTCAGTTCAGAAGGGTCTTGGTACTCAAGTTAACCTTAGCACAACATTTCATCCACAGACGGATGGTCAGGCAGAGCGTACCATTCAGACCTTAGAGGACTTGTTGAGAGCTTGTGTGATCGACTTTAAGGGTAGTTGGGACGATCACCTTCCCTCTTATTGAGTTTGCTGATGTGAGGCTAAAAATACATATTTTTAATCATTATTTCCTCACATTTATTATTTATATTTGTCCTTTTTGAGCATAAATTTTATGGATTGTGCTAAATAATATATTTTATTTGTAGGATTAAATTGATGGAAAAATGAAGAAGTTTGGAGCTAAAACGAATTAAAGATGAAAAGTTGAAGAAGGAAATCAAGCAGACAGCTTAATGGATTAAATTTAATATAATAATATATTTATACATATGGTGTCAATCTGAAGGAATTGCCAATT
>JAJOOE010007945.1:0-10227 GCA_036250405.1 Solanum raphanifolium
CATTTTGAAATGGTTTGCCCTTAGTCCCTATTTCCCGTTAATTAATGTTGAATGTACTTCCGCGACCGATGAAGTGTGATGACAAGTTTGAGAGGCTTGTTTGGGGTTCCTTCGGGTTCCTCATTCGCCATGTCACGTCTAGGCCCTAGGCTTGGGTCGTGACAACATTGTTTGACTTTTACATCAATAACAAAAGACGATTCGGAACCCTTATGGATCATAACCCCACCCTTGATGAAATGCACTAGTTGAACTCCCAACCAAGCCAATCTATGAACATCTCGAACCAACTCTTTTCTCTCATCATCAACATGTGCAACACTACCCATTGATAACCGACTAAGGGCATCTGCCACCACATTTGCTTTACCGAGGTGATAGAGAACACTCATATCATAATCTTTCTATAACTCAAGCCACCTTCTTTGGCGAAGATTTAGATCTTTTTGGGTAAACACATATTGCAAACTCTTGTGGTTGGTAAAAATATCCACATGAACACCATACAAATAATGCCTCCAAATCTTTAAGGAAATTACAACCGCCGCTAATTCAAGATCGTAGGTAGGATAATTCTTCTCATGTAATTTAGGTTGCCTCGAAGCATAGGCAATAACCTTACCATTTTGCAAAAGCACACATCCCAACCCAAATCTAGAGGCATCACAATAAACAACAAAGCCATTTGTCCTTTCCGGTAAGGTTAACACTGGAGCAGAGGTAAGTTTATCTTTCAATTCTTGAAAACTTTTCACACAAGCTTCAGACCATATGAACTTGGCCTTCTTTTGAGTCAAAGTTGTCAAAGGAAAAGCAATGGAGGAAAACCCCTCAACAAACCTTCTATAGTAACCGGCCAAACCCATGAAGCTTCTAATGTCTGTCAGAGATAGAGGTCTAAGACAACTCTTGACCGCATCCATCTTAATAGGATCTACCTCAATGCCCTTACTTGAAACAATGTGGCCAATAAAAGCCACAGACCTTAGCCAAAACTCACATTTGCTAAACTTAGCAAAAAGTTGTCTTTCCTTAAGGATTCGCAACACAATCCTCAAATGATTAATGTGATCATCCTCGCTCCTCGAATAAATCAAAATATCGTCAATGAACACAATCACAAAAATATCAAGGTATTATCTAAACACCCTATTCATCAAATCCATAAATGTAGCAGGAGCATTAGTCAAACCAAAAAACATAACCAAAAACGCATAGTGATCATATCAAGTTCTAAAAGTTGTTTTCGGAATATCTTCCTCTCTCACCCTCAATTGGTGATAACTCAACCAGAGATCAATTTTAGAGGGATGACTTGCTCCTTGAAGTTGATCAAACAAGTCATCTATTCTTGGAAGAGGATACTTGTTCTTGATGGTCACTTTGTTAAATTGCCGATAATCAATACACATACGGAGTGAACCATTTTTCTTCCTAACAAACAACACCAGAGCACCTTATGGGGAGATACTTGGTCAGATGAAACCCTTATCCAACAAGTCCTTTAATTGTTCCTTTAACTCCTTAAGTTTCGTTGGAGACATTCTATAAGGAGGGATAGAGATAGGTTGGGTATCAGGGAGAAGGGCATCCCGAAGTCTATTTCCTTTTTGGGAGGAATACCGGGTAAATCATCGGGGAATACTTCTGGAAACTAGTTAACAACACGGACTGACTCAAGAATAGGAGTTTCGGACTCCACATCCCTCACCCTCACTATATGGTAGACACAGCCCTTCGAGATCATTTTTCTAGCTTTAAGGTAAGAAATAAATTGACCTCTAGGCATAGAATTTCCCCCCTTCCATTCT
Organism: Solanum raphanifolium; assembly: GCA_036250405.1. Lineage (NCBI taxonomy): Eukaryota > Viridiplantae > Streptophyta > Magnoliopsida > Solanales > Solanaceae > Solanum > Solanum raphanifolium. The sequence goes on from JAJOOE010007945.1 coordinate 1,812, forward strand.
AGGATAGGCTAATTTGGGAATTGAAATTTGACTACCCGGGTTCTACAATATATAGAAGCATAACATGAATGTTGTTAATCCATCCCAAGGATGACATTGAAATCTATCATGTCAAGCTCTACCAAATCTACTAAAGTGACTCTATGGGATAAGGAAACACGACATCTTCTATAGACCCTTTTTTCCACCACAGAATCACCAACAAGGGTAGAGATAGGAAAAGGTTCTAACAACACATCGAGAAGCATATCAAATCTCATAGCCACATAGGGAGTCACAGAAGATAAAGTAGCACCGGGATCAAGTAAACCATACACATCAAGTTGAAATACTTTTAACATACCGGTCACCACATCCGGGGAACTCTCTTGATCACCTCTAGTTTGGAGTGCATAGAAATGATTTTGCTTAGGAGCATTCCCACCCGAACCACTTGGACCGGATGAAGGGTAGGGTTGAGCCCTACAACGAGTGTCTCCTTCATTTCTAGTAACCAAAGGGCAATTCCTTATTTTATGATCCATTTTACCACACCCAAAGCAAGCATTAAAACTTGCTAGACACTTCTCTTCATGATTTCTCCCACATTTAGCACAAGTAGGCATCAAAGACCTACTACCATATCCTTGAGGTCTTGCGTTAGACACCCTCTCATTATTAGGCCTTGGAGGAGCATTTGTAGAACCTTTCCCGGAGAACTTTTGTCGAAACCTTGAAAGACCCCGTCCGTCGGACCTAGAATATGAAAAGTTACCTTCATACACCCTTGCCCTTTTTGCCTCCCTAGATATTTTCTTGAGCTTTTCTTCCTCAATTTGTTGGGCATGCACCATAAGGTGAGAAATGTCCATGTCATGGACAACCATAGCGGTGCGACACTCTTTGACTACCATGCCAGACACACCTGATACAAACTTACTCATCTTAGCCCTACGATCCCCACAATAAAAGAAGCATATTTGGACAATTGAGTGAACCTCAAGGAATACTCCCTCACACTCATATTTCCTTGCCTAAGGTTAATGAACTCAAGCATCTTGGCCTCTCTCATCTCAAAGAGGGAAATCTATCAAGAAAAGCACTTTTGAACTTCTCCCATTCTATGGGACTTGCTTCTACCGCCCTTGCTTCCTTCCACTGATTGAACCAAATCTGAGCAACCCCTTTAAGTTGATAAAATGTCAATTACGCCTTCTCTACCGGAGTCACTCCTATAATAGCAAGTATCTTGTAGACCTCGTCGATAAACTCTTGAGGATCTTTATCAACTTTGCAGCTTTAAAATTTTGGAGGGTTCATCCTTGTAGAGTCCCTCACTCTTGACGCCGTTGTATCCATATTTGGGTTCACAGGGGCTACCACCTCTCTATTGGTTTGAGCCGTCACAGCTTGCGCCAACACTTGAAAAGCCGACCTAAACTCCGCATTTGTCACATTATCAGTCAATGGGTCAATCAGAGCTTAAGTAGGAGCTCTGGGAGAAACTTGAGGAGGAACCTCTTGATCAACATTGTCTCCCTCCATCCTTCAAGCATTAGCCCTTCAAGTAGTCATATCCTGAAAACCATCGAGTAAGGATTTAGAGAAAGACCTTATAGAGTTAAACTCCATGGCACGACTTAGAGAAATGAAGAAGTGAGATTTCCTAAACCTCTAATAGCCTCTCATTCATAAATGCGACGCGCTTCACACTTATGAACAAGATTCTACTAGACGTGGCTTGAGACATCCTAGAACCATTCTAAACCTTGTGCTCTGATTACCAAGTTTGTCACGACTCAGGGTACCCCCTAGATGTAACAAGGCTTATAAGACCCAGAGAGGCCTTATACAAGCCACTTAGCATATCATAACATAAAGTAATAGAAAATGGTGCGGAAATTTAAAACATTTTCCATACAATCGAAGTATTTCATAAAACGAGCGAAGTCTAACATCATTTTCTCAAACCATCTAACATAAGAGTAAATCTTGGGACGCAAACCATACAATAGCCCAACAGGAAAAGAAAGACATAAAAGGAAAAAAGGAGGTCCAATCCTCGAATGCTATTGATTTCACGTATCAAGACACTTCATCCAATTCTAAGTGTCAACGATCGCTAGTTAGTATAATAACCCAACTAAATGAGTTGGGGTCGAATCCCACATGGAGTGGTACGTGTTTGAGATTCAAGAGTAAAGTACTAATATGTTCAAGTCAATCATAGGAATAGATATTTATGAATAAAAGCATAATTCAAATTAGGGGTGACACGAAGGTCAAATAAAAAGATTTTGGTTTTAACTATCAGCTATAACAACAGCAAATAACACGAATTAACAAATATTGAGACGGGTTCTTGGGATATGATTGGATTATAGGCTAATATAGACAAATGGGTGATTGCAACTGTTAGTAAATAGCTGTAAATCAGTGACTAAGCTAGAATTAAGTGGGGATAAACTTTCTCTCGACCAATCTACCCCGAATCAAGTTGGTTTATCTCGAACACCAACAAGCAAGCAAATAAGAACAACCTTCGCTTTAGTCTATTCACTCTCTCAAGCTAAATGTGTGGAAAAAGGTTTAGGATACACTCTCTCGAGTTGAACCCATGACAACCCAATACCCACAGACCATCAATTCAGTAATCTTGGTTTTAAAACTTCTCTCTCAAGAAAGCCAAAAACACTAAGGTAGAATTGCATTTGCAACTACAACCCTTTAAATTAAACCACAATTATTGAATGACATCACTTCTAAACAGCATTTAAACTAACAATTATCAATACACACACGCTAAATCAACCCATAATCACACCCCAAGAATTGGGGTTTTAGCTAGACATCATAAAAAGAGAGAAATTGTTACCAAATTGTGTTTCCATCAACTGGGTTAGATTAATTTCGTCTTTACAAAGGTCCAAATTGAAGAATCTCAAAGACCCACTTCCAATTTCTCAAAAATGGAAAACTTCAATTCTTCAAAGCTAAGGAAAAGTTTGTCTCAAAACTCAGAGTTCAAACTCAAAAACTAAAAAAATTCTATATTATGAAAACTGATACTCAACTAAATATTCAAAAACTGTATTTATAATCGACAAAAATATGTTGCAAAGGACCATTCAGCGTAGTAAGTAAGGATCGCCAATCAACTCGAAGATCCGCCCTTTGACCAAGTTAATCGCCTTTTTGCTTTGGCTTTCAGCATCCTCAAGTTCTGTAACTTTGGGTGACCCAACACTACATCGCGAAACCACTCGCCGACTGCTCCTTTCTATCACCAAATTGATTTTTTTCCTCAAGGGCTTGGCACACTGGAACTTTAGGTGAGGTAATGGCCATTTGGCGACTCGCCAAAGGGATTCGGCGATCACCAAGCCTTCATTTATTCGCTCTTTCGGCTCGCTTCATTCTTCTTGGCAAGTTAATGTCCATGCTTTGTTCCTTAATCCAAATACCTGGAAATCAAGGGTTTTATATCAGTTATTGGCACAAAACAAGCATTTGAGGACACAAAATATATCCAAATAAAGCCCTAAATGAGTCCAAATCATGGACTCATCAACACCCCCAATTTAAACCTTTTGCTTGTCCTCAAGTTCAGCAGTTCAAAAAGGATGTCTCAAATAGTGCTACACAAGGCACAATCATGAATGCACACAAAAAGACTTAACTTACTCATTCAAGGATCAATTGTGTACTCAAAGATTCAAGTTGTGACTCACCATTATCAAAGATTCTCAAGTTCACAATACTTGCTTCAAATGCAAGTTCAAGCTCAACAAAGGTACTCAAATGCCCTCACACAAAGAATTATTCCATATTCACACACAATGGTTCAACAATTTATAGCTCTGGAATCATACTCAACACTCACACTCGCAAAGATGAACACATGCATGTCTCTACCCATAGGTTTGCCCATATTTTCTAATCAACACTAGTTGCAGCTCACTTAAGATAAAAAAAAAAAAAGGTTTTTTCAAGGCTTGTAATGGGGCTGAGTGTAAAGGTATGGTCATTTAGGCTTAATGAGTGCTATCCTCATGAAATGTGGTATGAGCAATACTTCCTTTCCTTCTCCTCCTCATCTTTAACATTTATGCCCATAAGTCACCCCATTATGCACTTTCCATGGACTGTTGGATACCCCATTTCTTTTTGCATTTTCACAACTTTATATTACAACTTTTTCATTCTTTTTCTTTTACTCTCCTTTATTTTTTGTATGGAGGGGTTCCATCTTTTTCACAATCATGGATCAAGGGGGACTTCTTTGCACTTCTTGATTTACCTTCTCTTTTCACCACACCCCCAACTTAGGCTTTGGCCTAAGTTGGATATTCAAACCAACCACATCTCATGAGGATTAAGGATGAAGGGATAAAGAAAGGTCACAATTTGCATCAAGTTTCTTCCAAGAAAAAGGGTAAGGCTCAAAAGGTGTTCAAGCAAAGATCACACACTCACAAGGTTGGCCACAAAAGAGATCTAATGTCAAATTGTTTCACACTCTTCAAAGTTGCCTAAGATCATTTCAAGAGATTGCATCACTTAGTTAATCGGACCAATGGGGAAAATGCTAGGTGTCATCACACATGGTTCACGATAAGCTCATCACACAAGGGATTGGCACCAAATATCAAACAAGACTCCACACTTTCACTAGTGTGCAATGATTATCACAAGAGACTCATTTGATAACCAGTTAGTCACAACAAGATGCAAAAAGTTCACATATCGTCTATGCAACTTCATTTGGCCTCATCGTAGCTGTACAATCATTTTTATTCGATTGAGAGCACTATTCAAGTCATCGATATTGATCAAGACCGAAACTCAAATTTGTAAGAGAACAACCACATTCAAACATAATCAAGAAGTGGCATAAAATTTTCGAAAGGGTCCAAAAATCATTTACAATTAAAACAAGGAGCCACAAGCTCAAACATACACAAAGATAGTGCTAAACACAATTTATAGTTCAAAAACCCAATATATAAACAAAGCAATAATCACAAAATGTGGGCCTCACCCCACCACAAAACAAAACCAAGTTGTCCTCAAATGCAAGAAAATATCCAAAAATCAATGAAAAAGGACAGAGAGGAAGGTAAAGAACAATTATGTCTAAACAGTCGCTCCATATGTTGGGGTATCAGTGCCCGATGCAACAGCCTGATCTTGGGCAATAGTGCTTGGAGTCACATCAACAGTAGTGGGTTTAATAGGGTCAGCCAAAAGCGTATCTACCAAAGAAGTCTGCACAGCTGCATATATCATGGCCTCCTCAGTCTTTGTAAAGCCCTCGTAAGAAGCCTCCTCAGCAGCTTCAAGCATCTCATCATCCATCTCGGCCATAGACTCGAGATCAGCTGCTTCCTCAACTTGAACATCATCTCTGGTGGTAGCCAGCGGCATATCAGGCTCAATTGGTATGTTTGGGATCTCCACTGTCCTGAAGAACATAGCCATGTCAGTGGACTTCAGCCGGTCCACATCTCTCCTCAGCGTAGTAATAGCGGCCTTTAGAGCCGTCACCACCTTGGTGGCTCCTTGGCCACGCTCAGACACCGCTATCCTAGCCGCAAGGGCATCAATGTTAGCACTCAAAGGTGTCACAACATTAGCGAAGGCTGTCTGAATCATACCCGAAATAGGGACCTCAAGTCTTGCAGCACAGCGATCAGCCAAATGGGCTAGCAGCCCCATCCATAGTAATGCAACCTGAGTGAGCGGAGGCCGGAAGGCGGCAGCAGCAGCAACAGCAATACCAAATCTTGGAGGCAATGGAGCAGCAAAGGAACTAGGAGTGTTAGAAGGAATAGCACTAGATGTACCTGAAGGCTCAGAGGCCGGAGTAGGTAATGCTGCCTCTGGAGGTAGTGTCTGAATATCCACAATCAAGAAAGTATCCACCGGGGCTGCCTTCTTCTTCTCGGCCTCGTCTTATAAGTATTCTGCCTTAATTCTTCGAATGTCGGTAGAGGATATAGGAATCACTTCCACATCCTTCTTCTCATCTCTAGGAACCCGAGCTCATCTACACAGCTCGGTGATCAACACTAGAAAGGGAAGGGAGGTCTAGCGCTGCTTGGCCCTCATCATCATCTCTTATGTAATAATTATCCTCAGATTTAACCTCGTCTCATCAATGATGCAAACCAGACATGCTGCCTTTGCATGACGGAGTATTGACTCGTTCTGGGATGGCATAATAGTACTGTTGATAAAGCCAAACCAGAACCTTGTAGCTATGTTTAGATCTTTCTTCTCAATAGGTGCTCCCATCTCAAGCTAGTTGGGATTACCTTCTGATATTAGCGGAGCCAACCACCTCTTCTTTTTTTCTAGTGTTTTTGTCCTAATCATGTGCTGACAATCATCGTCAATATCATTTTAGCACTCTAGGACTGCATTGATAGCATCAGTATCACACTTTACTCTTCTTCCCCTAACAACTACATAATCAACCGGCTTGAATTTGGCTACCGGCTTCTTTCCCTGTGGTATCAAGGCACTGTAAGCACTGTAGAATTCTATGACCCAACTCAGAATGTACGGGCCATGAGGTTTGGGGAAGAGCTGGAATTTATGCGACCTCAGGCAGCTCTTGATTTCCGGGTACCTATCAATGACACCATCAGTCGATAGACGGTTCTCCTCTATGATGGTCCTCAATCCCTTAGTCTTCAGTCTATTCATAGACCGGGGAGGAGGACCCTGTACTAGTGATGCTAGGACCACAGCATGTGCTGGAGCAGGAGAAGGAGTAGTGGCCTGGGACGTCCTGATCCTAGACGGATCATTCATCCTCTTGGAACGCAGCTCTGCCCTCTGTGTTTCTACTAACTCATCATCCTCAGACTCAGAAGTTGCAGCCTGATGCTCCTGGTGCTTACCCTCACTCTCAGAAGTGGTGAGGTAAGTGGCGTAGATAGCGTCACTGTCAGAGTTAGCTTCCTGTGACGCAGGTGCCTTCCCTTTTCCTTTTCCTTTCCCACCTGTTGTGCGAAGTTTGGTGGCCTTCACCTTGGATATAGTTGTATCCTCGTTGATCTTTATTCCCTTACCCCGTTTGCGGGGTGGCGTGTCTCTACCAGCAACTTTTGGTCTAGCCATGTCTGCAAAAATCATTAAGAACTGTCAGAAAGAGTTCACGAAAAATTGCAGAAAAATAGTTTGCAGACAGACTCGTCGAACCGTTCGGCGAGTCACCGAATCACTTTGGCCAACCAGATCAGGATCGCCAAAAGGATTGGCTCAAAATTTTCTTCGACAAATGGCATGTCGGCGATTGAAGGGCCTTTTGGTGAATCACCAACAGCTTTCGGCGAGTAAGAATTAGTCCACCGAAAGTTACAGTGCATTTTAGGGGTTAGGGGCGCAGAAAAGGGGATCAAGAAGGACTTTCGGTGAGTCGCCGAGTGCACTCGGCGAACTCAGACTTCTCGCCAAAAGTTACAGAGCCCAACTTCTAATTAAGAATGAAATAAAAGGCGAGAAAGGGGACTTCGGTGAACCGCCGAGTGGTTTAGCGAGCTCGACCCAGCTCGCCAAACGGCCCAACGTGCCTACTTTCAACACCAACTTCCAAATTCAACCTCACAGCCCCCGAAAATTAAATCAAACTATGCACTCTTCCAATTAAACTCAGACCCATTTCACCCATGCCCCCGAGATACTCAGACTTCTTCCGGTTTGGCCAAATTTGGCAATTTGACGCTTTTTGCCCTTAAGAATGACGTCAACCGCTCCATCATTGGGAAAAATATGTCATTTGGCACAAATGCGGGTTACTTAGACTTCACCCGACTAGACCCAACAACATGCAAGCATAACCCCACAATTTTAATCAATTTTAAGCATGAAAATTTTGGGCAATTAGCAATAAAGGCATTATGGGCAAGATATTCGAATTTAAAATAAGCACACACATATACAATTACGATCAGAGAGGTCCAGCACACAGCATTATCACTTGCAAAGGAGAAAAATTGCAATATAAGGATTCGGGGTTCAGTAAACCAACCTTAGAAGCCGAATAAATAATTTGAAATGCTAGGTGTTAAAGAAATCCAACTCTGAACACAAACTTGACGAATAAAATACGGTAAAAGCACAAAAATATATAATACTATAGTGCGGGTGTGATTTTGGAAAGTTGAAAAGTGAGGGAAAGTGAACGAGTCTTAACTTTTGAACATTTGGCCTTAAAAATCGTCCAGTTCTCGCCCATTCGGCGACATAAGATTTGCTCGTCAACCCACTCGGCGACACGCCATGAAATGACCCAAAAAGTTCTTAAAAATGTGCTTCGGAAGTTACCGGAAACTTGTTTAGCTATATATATAAAAATCCGTTTCGTTTTTCGAAAATCCGACTTCATATTCTTGTTTAGGGGGTCAAATTGAGTGGGAAATGGGTCTAA
>JAJOOE010007948.1:0-11026 GCA_036250405.1 Solanum raphanifolium
ATGAACAACATTGACGCCTAGCTACAGAAAAAAATCAGTGACCTGGAGATGGAAGATTGCTATGATAATCATTATTTTTTACCCATCAATGAGGAGGAACAAACGTTTAAAGCAGCTAATGCAAATACTATTATTACTACTACACAAATGCTATATTGATACTAATGTTGCCCGTTTGACTAGAATATTACAACTACTATAGGAGAAACTTAATTATTTGATAGTAATTAGTACATTGTCCTCCTAATGTTGGTTTTAAACTAAACACGGATGGCTCTTTTACAGGTAATTCTGATAAAATTGACATAGGAAGAGAAATAAGAGAATAAATATGAAAACAGGATTGCACAATTCGAAGAAATATTAATAATCAGAACATTGACATTTATATATATGGGCGAAATTGAACTATATACAAAAAATTTTCAACTACATAATCCATCTAAGAATCGAACTATATAAATATTTTGATGTGTATTATATATCTTGTAGAACGTGTGAATTCTGCAACCAATCGTCAGGAATATCAACAGGAATGTCCTCAAATGCTCTATACATCTCTTCCTGAAATTCATCGTTTCTAATATCATCAACTCCGTGGCCTTCTTCTACTTCCAACGTTGTCTCTCTCTTCTCCATTGTAGTAGCTTCATACGTACTGTTTTGAACATCAAATTCAGTAGTTGTAGCCTCAACTGCATCTTGTTCATCACAAACCCTAACTTGATCTTCCCTTGTGGAGTAGTCGTTATTATGATTAGGTTCAAACAATATAGGTTCGATAATTCCCGAAACATCTCCATCTTGTGCCTCCATAACATGATTCACATTCTTCTCTTTACCCATCTTCTTCTTTATTCGACACACCACAAAATCTTCCTTAGGAATATGATTATTTTCCTTAAAGAAACTATCCGTGACATGATATTCTACCATCAACCAGGTGTTATTTTGGCCACACTCACTTATTTTAAACTTCAAGTTTCTCTTAAACCCTACCACAGGCGCCGTACGATTCCTCCTTATAAGATGTTCCCCGGTTTGTCCTTGCCACGTACTCCCTTTAGCACAAATTCGAGAAAATCTTTTATATTCAGTCTTTTGCTTCTTCAAAGGAGTAATAAAGTAACGAAACTTCTCTTCAAAATTAGCTCCAAATATCTCCCATGGCGGTTGATCTCCATATATATCGGCAAACTGGATAGGACATTCTTCATTCAAACATAATTCGCCTTTGAAAAACCTCTTAAGATAGTTGATTAGCTCCGTATCAGTAGGATGAAAACGTATTCCCATTTGCTTCGACATTGATTCTCGATCAAGAGTACTTAACCTATGTAAACCTAAACGAATTATGTGAATTATGAAGTCTAAACAAATATAGTTATCTATTTATACACATCTTATTACCCTAATGGAAAAAAACTCTAATTACTTAACAAACTCAAGTTCCTTTATTTCCTAAATTACTACTATAACTGTAACTGAACAAACTTTTCAAGTTGCTTTATTTCCTTAATTACGTATTTATATTCCGAAATTTTAGAGGAGTTTGCTTTGAAACTGGTTAGGCGCGCTAACTACTTAAATTTGGCTAGCACGTGCCTCGCTCCAATAACTAGTAAAATTAAACTAGTGATTATCCAAAAAATCTAAAGCGTATTTTATTGAAAAGAATTATTTGGGTGGGTATTTTTAATAAATAATCACTAATTTCAATGATAGATTTTAATCCATTATTATAATTTATAGCAATACTAAGATAAATCTAATATATATTATTAAAAGTAAATTATGCATGCAATATAAATATGTTAAAATTAAGTGTTTTAAAATGTATGATAGATGTATTATATTGTGAATAAAACTTATATTATATGTGTATAAACTGTTTTCTGTAATATGTATTAAAATAGTATTATAAGTCTTCAGTTAAAAAATATATCATTGATATAGATGATAAATATTTTCTTCATATAAGATATCTAGTTATCTTATTTTATACGAAAATTTCATAAAAGTACAATTTCTTAACTTACATTTAAAAAATATAGTCTAAAATTAACATTACAAACATTTAGCCTCAAACACAATTCGACATACAACAATATACATTCAGTATATAATAATATACATAACTTTCATATATATATATATATATATATTAACAAAATACTTTAAAACTTGATCTTATACACTAACTAGAAGTGGATGGCCCGTGCCAGCACGGGCCCAACATAGCAAGTGTGACACATATATGAAGATTGTATATTAAGTACATAACAAATGTGACACATAAATATATATCAAAATTATATATTAGTTGTTGGAGTCAAGTTTTATAAGATAGGTATGTATATTTTATTTACATAAGCAAAAGGAAAATAGTGACATATAAGTAGTAACGGAGAGAATATTTTAGAATTATAATAAGCATTGGTGTTTTTGCAACCTTATAGTTAATTCTCTCGAGAGAGTAAGGGTCGAACCTCTCATTGAAATAATCTGATTTTTTTTTTTTTTGTATGACATTATTTTCTCAATTTAAAAAAAAACATTATTATGTTTAAAAATGGTTTTAACTTTAAAGTCTTGTACATTAGAACCTATATTTATGGACCCCAAATATGTTGATATAGAATTTTTTTTATTCCAGAGTAAAATTCCCTAATATTTCAAAGAATAAAGAAAAAGTATATCAATATTTAGTTAAATTACTCCACAAAAATCAAATAAAAGAAGTATATTTTTGGTTAAATTATACCACATAATTTAAAAGAAAGAAGTTTTTTTTCCCCTTTCTTTCCATAATGTCAATTTTAATGATAAAAAGCAATTCAATATTTTTCAATAAGAAAAAATTCTTATTGATCTTACAAAAGTATTGAAAGTTCAGTAAGAAAAAAAAGTTTACTTTCAAAGAAAAACATGCTATGATTTCTTATCCTTTTACGTTGATAAATTGTGTGTAGAATATTGTTGTGAATCAAGTTGTCTCTGTAAGACCTATGGGCTATTAGAGACTTTTATTTGGGATCCAAGTCCAATAACCATTTGTTAAAAAGGACTAGGAGTTAGAAGAACGGTTATGAAAACTATTATGTGAAGCTTTGTCTTTCTGATCCTCTCATCTCCTTTCTATGGTCTAGTATCTCATCCCCTTCTAGTTACCTTCTTCTACGTTAAGCTTTCCATAATTAGTGTGTTATTACTTTGGTGTGCGTACTCTACGGTATAACTTGTATTCAGTGATTAATATATATAAGAGTGCTTTTGTTGGAATTGAGTTTGTTACATTGGTGCTTTCATCCAGAGGTCTCTCTAATGGAGGACCAAAAAGTACTCGAGGTTTTTGTTGGTGATTCCATTCGGAATTCAATACAAGAAATGAAGGATTGCATCTCTAAAGATCTCACTGAATTTCGTTCAATGTTGCTGGAGGTTTTGGGGGAAAAGCATCCGACTTCTTTTGAACCCAAAAACACAGTCATGGACGTCGAATTATGGCAGTTTCGAGGCGAGAATACAGAGGCTTGGATAGTTCAAGCAGAACATTATTTCAATTTCTATAAAATTGAGGAAGATCAAAAGCTTAACGTGGCGTCATTCTACCTTGATGGTGAAGCATTGGAATGGTACCAGTGGTTATTTAGGAATAATCAATTAATTGATTGGATGCATTTCGCTGAAAAGGTGAGAATTCGATTTAAAAGAAAGTATGTGAGTCTGCTGGAGGGAGATTTGCCAATCTCTGGCAGGTACCCTCTGTGACTGAGTACCCAAATCGTTTAGAGGTCGTTTCGTCGGATTTCGGCCAGCCAGATATACTTTCGCCATGCCTTGCACATGTAACCGATTCACCCTTGCCTCAAAACTATGATGAGCAATCAGAAAACCCAATCAAAATTGATGAGCACAAGGTGTTCGATGAAATGTTAAATAGTAACTGCCCCAAGGTATTTACTGTGGCATTAGGTGCTCCTTTTGAAATTCGCGATGAAGATGTTATAGGTCCTGATGGCAGCAAAGTCCAGTTGTTCTATGGGCATCCTCAAATAGATATGTCAGAGAGGTATGTTACAACAACTTCTCTGGATTGTGGCTCTTGTAAACAAGAAGTTGGTCTTAATTTCTTTGAAGACATGTATCTTGCTGAATTTTTCTTGGAGCCTGAGAGTATTGAGGATTTATATCTGGATAAATTTTTTTAAAAGAATGAAAGTGGTATTCCAATAAGTGAACTACTTTCGGATGAAATGACCTCCATGGATATGGCTTTAACAGGTTATACAGTGAATGCAGAGACATTACTTTTGTTGGGATCTAGTAGCACGTTTTATTTCATTATATATGCTAACCATATGACGCAAGTGTGGGATCCAGGACGACGATGGTGCGGTGATTACGCCACTACTTATCGGACATTTGTTCAGTTTGAAATTTTAAGGGATATTAATTTCATTTGCTACTGTTGCATTAACTAACAGGGAAGTGATTACTAAGGACAAAAGCCATTTTATCTCGGTTAGTGGACAATGTGGTGTTTGTAAGACTAACACTAGCTACTACAATACTTAAGCACAATTTTGATTTTTTTGGGTGGCCTTAGAAGCATTGAAGAGCAACCGGTGGAACATGAAAGCCTGACCACTGATGTAATTACAGGAGGCATGGCTTGTGTTATTCATCTTGGTAATTTAGAATCTGCAAAGGGTACTGAAGTTGATTCATCAGTACTTGAGGTTAGCAACTCTTGGTTTCACTCTAACACTAAAGCAGTAGCTCTCGACTCACCTTCAAGCCTAGACAGAGTTACTATTGTAATGTCATGGTGAGTCCACTCGAACCTTGAGGACAAGGTTCTTTTTTAGGGCGGGAGTATTGTTGTGAATCAAGTTGTCTCTGTAAGGCCTATGGGATATTAGAGACTTTTATTTGGGATCCAGGCCCAATAACCATTTGTTAAAAAGGACTAGGAGTTAGAAGAACGGTTATGAAAACTATTATGTGAAGCTTTGGCTTTCTGATCCTCTCATCTCCTTTCTATGGTCTAGTATCTCATTCCCTTCTAGTTACCTTCTTCTATGTTAAGCTATCCGTAATTAGTGTGTTATTACTTTGGTGTGCGTACTCTACGGTATAACTTGTATTCAGTGATTAATATATATAAGAGTGCTTTTGTTGGAATTGAGTTTGTTACAAATATAAACTTTAATAATTAAATACTGGTGAATTGTATTTACACCTCACAAAAGTAAAATCTTATTTGAATACTTACGTCGAGTTAATAAATATATACTTGATTTAAATTAATTTGACGTTTTTCTTAATAAATTATTTATTAGGAGTTTATTTTAAAAAAAATAATTTTATTAATTATACTTTAAAAATATAAGTATGACTACTAATAATCATATAGTTATTTAATCATATATATAATATTAAAAAATAAATTGTTTTGAATATAAAAGCTAAATAATAAAATTTTATTAAATTATTTAACTATATTAAATTGTTTGTAGACAATCAAAATGGAAATATATAGAAAGTCAATAAAATTATCATTGTATACGTGTTAATTGTAAAATTAAATGGACCCCTCTTTACTCAATGATAAAAGACAGAATACGTAATTTAGTAGAAAAGTGTAAGCTTTTTACTAAAGATGTTAAGACCCAAATATTAAGGCTGATAGTACAATTTTTCTATGCAATATTTATCACTTTGAGAAGTAGGAATGACAAAAATATGCTCACTTGCCAATTGAATGACCAATAAGCAACCATGTTGAAAGTTGCTGAAACTGTCTCTTCTATATATGTAAAAAATATATAATATTATATGAATCATGTGCTAGCTAGTTAGCTTATTAATTTAGTTTACATACACCTTTTGAAGCACCCTTTCTCTTATACTCATATTTAACTTGATTTAACAAACTTCAAATTGTTGGTCCATCAAATTGGCTTGAAACATTAACCGTTATCATGCTAAGTGTGATATAGGAGGGAAAATATGTGTTTTTGGTTGAATTTGAATTCGAATTCGGTCAAAATGACGCAATTTAATAAACAGATGAGGGTCAAAAATATCTTTGGATTATTTGAAAAGATTTAAATATACCCTTCATTCACTTATTGAGCTAAAAAAAATCATTCAATCCACTTTTTGGTCCATTTCTACCCATAAAACTAACAATTTTTTTTAAAAAAAATATTATTATTATTATTTATTACGTGTCATTTTTTATCGGATAAATTAAATTACAACACATTTAATTTTTTAATACCCATCCATTTCGTGCTTCATAATCCAAACCCAATTAGAAAACTCATTAAATGGAAAAAATGATCAATCTATTTTTTTATTGGGTTTGGGTCATGGGGCACCGGAATGGATGGAGACGAGGAAACTAAATGGGTTGAGATTTAATTTACCAATAAGAAATTGACACGTAATAAATAATAATAATATTTTTTTCTAAAAAAATAAATTTATTTTCTCTGTCTCAATTTATGTGACACTTTTCATTTTTCGATAGTCAAACAGTTTAAGTTTGACCGGTAATTTGCGCGTGAATTTTCAATTTTTTTAAAATGAAATTTATATATTTATAAACTACATAAGCAGTACTATAAGTCACCAGAATTGACAACTTATAATAATTAAAAGACATGAAAATTTTATGATCAAAGATACTTGTTTGTATCTCAAAATCTGAAAAGTGTCACATAAATTGAGACAGAAGAATATTAGTTTTAGGGCTTGAAATGAACTAAAAATATGGTCTGACATGTATTTTTAGCCCAATAAATAAATGAACTGTATAATTAAACTTTTTCAAATAGTCTGCTTATTTTCTTTTTACCCTTTTTCGTTCAATAAATAAGTTATTGTGCAAAAGTAAATGAGAAAACAACATAGAAATACTAACTGGATCAATATTTGAAAGAAAATGACCAACTTTTTTGTTATACCCAAGATGAATTAGATGTTGGTATTCTCTTTTTATTGTAAAAATTGTGTAGAATAGCAAATAATTAATTCATATTAAATGTTATAGTTATTGTTTAGATTAATTTTATTTCGTAGCTAATATTTGGCCAATCTTTCTATTTGGATGGGATCCATGAATTTGTATCAAATATAAATAAAAATAGAAGATATATTTTTATACAAATTAAAGAACGTCATTTCTCTCTCCACTTAAATTTCTCCTAAAATCTCTTACCCATGTCATTGTGAATTCTGAATTTTCACCATTACTCTCCCGATTGTACATCACAATTTCAGGTAATTGCCAAAAATGTGTGTAAATCAATTTTATATTTATTTTATTTTTTGTATTTTTTATACAAATTTTCAAGTTTTTTCATTTAACTTTCATTTCAAATCCTCAATCTTATAGTTATTTCACTAATTCAATGGATGTTCAAACTCCATCGACAAAAATAACCATTGGTATATATTTGCATGACAAAAAGTTTGATGATATATCATCCTTTTCATTGGGTCTAACTCAGGATTTTGGAGATGTTGCAGGTTCAATAGAAAAATCCAAAGCAAATGTGGAGTTCAAATTTGTTATTCAAGTAGTGTCGAGTGATTTTATACATACATTTTTACTTATGGAAAAATCATTTTGGCCAGAGAATTGACCAGAATGTTATTTTACCTATGTTATTTTTCCTTTTTGAACATTTTTACCCTTTTAACTTTAATACTTTTTAATTCAAAAATGAAAAAAAGATCAGTTTATTTTAAAATAAAAAAGTTATATAGATTTTTTAAATTTCTGGCCAAATTTTCTGACCATTTAGCATTATCCTTAGTTTTAATTATTCCACCTTTTATTCGACATAAAATGATAAGTAGAAATTCTCATAATTTATACATTTATTAATTATTTGAAATCATAAATAGCATAAATCTTATCCAGCTAACTAACAACCCTAAATAGCCAAGAAGATAAATTTATTTATATGGTCCTGCTCCTAAATGAACTCAACTTGTCCTCAAAACAGTGTGTGCATGCTGATTTTGTCAGTGCTAATTAAAAAAAGAAAGTAAGTTCTAGTAGACTACAATACCCTTTCAAAATAATCATAAAGACCAATAATTAATCTGCCCCATGTGAAATACAATACAGTATTCTATCATTGGATTTTGGAAACGAAGAAAAAAAAGAGGGAAATAAAAGCATAAGCCGACCTACCTAGAGTAATAGCAATAAATAAAAACTTCCTCCCGAAGCAAAATCTAAATAGACTTGAGTAAGAATAAGTATCCAATTTGCAAAAAATACATAAATATTTGACCAAATACGACACGTCCACGTAGTTGCACACGTTATTAAGAAACGTTTACTTCACCAAATCCTACACGAAACCCATTTAAGTAATAAGGTCAAAATTGGAAATTAACCAAAATAAATTCAACGAACCCTTTTAAACCGCCAACTCACACGCCTTCCCACGCAAGTAAACGAATCCGTCGGCTCATGAAAACTGAGTGCTATATACATAAAAAAGGAAAGAAAACCAACTTCACCGCCCACTTGAAAGCAAGCAAGCAGTAAACTTGTGGCGGTGTTTTCCGTTGGCTATTAATTCCCTATTTCTTCCATTCTATTCATTCTTTTCATCCAAGTTATCAAACTTACAAATACTTCTTCATTGATTTGGTTAATTCTCCAGTTTTTTTGGGTTTACAGTTCACAATTATTGAGATTCCATTCTACAATGTGCTTTTTTGTTCTTCTAAGCAAGTATTGATTCGTTTTGATTTTTTTTTTCATTGTGAATATTCTCTTCTTTTCTTAGCTACCTTGAATTTGTATTCAATAAGAATCAAATTCTCTACGGAAATTGATCGAACACTTGTTAGATTCGAATAATTTTTAGTTACTTGTTCGGATTATTCTGCAATGGAGAACTTTGTGAAGCCTCAGTTCTTCTCCTTTCTGCGTGAGGAAGCAGCAGCAGCAGTTCAACGGTACTCACCGCATCACAAGTTTATGGCTCATTCAGGATTTGGAAATCAATTTGCCGAATCTACAAGCTCAAGCGCCGATGACGTGCAAGATCCAGAAGTTTCCGATTCCGAGAGTTCGGTTGTTGGTTCGGTACATGAAGAGAGAAGTTCTGGTTTGATGAGAATTGATGAAGGCGATAAGATTTATGGTATTATAAGCAACAAATTTCTATCGGGTTTGGGTTGTTTTGGATTATCGACGGAAATTACGGCAATTCAGAAGGAGACCTGCTCTAGTTTTATCAAGCAAGCGAAGCTTCAATCGTTTCTTATTTTCTCTAAAGCGGTGGAGAAGAAGTGCGGTGGGAATGCTAATGTGAAGTATGCTTGGTTTGGAGCTTCGAAAGATGAGATTAACAATATATTTTCACATGGATTTTCTCATTCATCAAACAATGGAGCTTATTCTCAAGCCATATGCCTTTCTCCGGATGATAATTCACACGATTGGTACTTAAATTTACCCTCGTCTTTAATTCGTCTGTTCTAGAGTATGATTTTTTTCATTCTTAACTGATTCATGAATTTTTTGCAGTCTGCAAGCTGCTGTTCCTGATAAAAATGGAGTAAGGCATCTATTGCTTTGTCGTGTGATACTGGGAAAAACTGAAGTTGTTCATCCTGGATCAGGACAGTGCCATCCGAGTTCTGAGGAATATGATACAGGGGTTGATAATTTATCTTCTCCTAGAAAGTATATCGTGTGGAGTACTCACATGAACAGTTACGTTTTCCCAGAATTTATGGTCAGTTTCAGAGTCAGCCCACATGCTAAAGGTGAACACTTGAGCAGTGCCTTGAGAGAATTGGAATGTTTTAGACGATTGTGCTAGATTGTTAATTCTTGTTCTAATTTCTGCAGAGTCTCAAAGGAATACAGTTCCTGTTCAGAATCCAAAATCACCTTGGATTACATTTCCTGCACTGATTTCTGCTCTATCGAAATTCTTGCCGCCTCAGACTGTCAAATTGATTACGAAATATCATAATGATCATAAGGTATGCGCTTGAACTCTCTATTTTTGCCGTGTATATAAATTTTGTTTTCAAGTACAGTTGTTCATATCTAGTTCTGTTAACAGGGGAGAAAGATCACAAGACGAGACTTGATTCAGCAAGTGAGGAAACTAGCAGGGGACGAGTTGTTGACTGCAATCATCAAGTCCTGCAAGAATAAGGTATGAATCTGCTACTTCCAAGAAATCTTTTGTTCTAAAAAATGTGGATATGGAAAGGGGGTTAAATTATATTTTATGTATATATAGTGGATATTAGATATTGTCTTCCTATTTCAAATCCCCTTAGCGAAAAACCTGGTTCCGTCACTCTCTTATACACAGAGAACTTATTAGTAGTTGATTCATCCTTTAATTTTTCGTTCCATTATCAAGTGTATGAAGCAGTACCTGCTGCTGCAGTTTCAACATAGCTTAGTCCCCTTCGTAAACATCACACTGATACTACTAGTATAAGTTATGCCGACTACTACTATAAGTTGTGCCAAAACTAGGACGCCCATATTCACAAATCCTTATTATCTGACATCATGTTTGTCCTTTTGTTTTAGCAGCAAAGCAAAGGATCAACTGGAAACTCATCCAGCACAAGCTCAATTAACTTTGAGCAACGAGATGGAAGATGCTGTGCTTGCCAGAAGAGTTGTTGAACAATTTTCTTGAAGAATATATGGACATAAGCAGAGAGAATGAAACGTTGAAATCGATATCCACTAACCAAGCCAAATGTGACACAAGGAGGGACTAACTGCTGCTGTTGATTCATGGGATGAAAATGATATCTTCTAACAAATTAGTCCCAGCTTAATTCCCCTCTAACCTGTATCTCTTCACACTTAATATTTTTATTTTTTTTGCTTCGTAACCCCGTAATGTCTAAGAGTAAGATCAAGTGTATCCCAATGTGACAGATAGTTGTAATAGTTTCCTGATCAATTCTTGTTGACGAAAAAGTAAAACAACAAATTGCTATCCTG